>CATIWQ010312596.1:0-14426 GCA_949673415.1 Euphorbia schlechtendalii
ATAGTAAATCTGGCCTAGGATAGCCCAACACTAGTTTCATCTTGAGATGAAATCTATATCCTCTAATGATTGCATTATGATGTAGTTCAACTGAATGCTGGACACTAGAAAGAAAATGGAAGAGAGGAGTACGACAATGAAGGATAAGATAAACTGAGGTACCTACTCATCATGTATCTCGTTGAGTCTCTCCCAATGGGCTACAACATCGCTAATATACACCCTAGAATGTGGTGACGATTGGACGTCAATCAATCTCTCGAGCTTGTCTATGGTAGTATCAAAGAATAGGTTCGCCTCGGCCACCCAAGCCCAGTCATAGCCACAATATTAGAGGGAGTAATCATGAGCTCTCCAACCAGCAAGTGAAAGGTATGGGTGGTCTCACTCCACCTCTCGATAAGTGCGTCGAGGATAATGTTACTCAATCCCTTAGGAGTTGGAGGGAGAGCACGAATCATGGTCCAAAACCGGTGGCATCTATCCTCGCCACCAACCTATCCTATCTAGCGATGGAATCCTCATGGATCTGCCTCCACCACTCCCCCGCATCGGCTCACAACACCGATGCCCTCACATGGGTTGCAGAATTTAGACCAACCATGATAAGTTTTTGCATTCATTCGTAAAGTAGTAGTTAATCTCATGGTAATGTGCGAAGTGTAAATTAAACAAAACGAATTCATGCATTTAAATAAATTATTTAGACGTATATCTCAGTTAAGTCTAATTTTAAATTTATTCATAGTTAATTTAACTCAAAATAATTAATTAAATTAAAAATCTATGAAAAAAATTACATCTTTACCCTAGCTTTCAGTTAAAATTAGAACTTTTGTTCAGTTAAAAATTGAAAAATTTCAATTTTAGCTCATTTCGATCCTCAGTTGGCTAAAAAATCAGTACAAGCCTAGAAGACCGGAATCGATCCGGTTTAGGCCAGTTTAGGCCTGATCCGTTGGGACTGGTGGACACCGGTGCGTTCTAGGTTGGAATTGGCCTTGATGACCGATACCGACCCTAACGGTACACCGGGACCAGCTAAATTGGGACAGTCCTAGAGTACCAGGCCTGTCCCGAAACAGGGACCAAAAAGTCCCCATTTCGGGTTTTGCTTTTTAATTCCATTTTTCCTTTCATATTTCCCACATTTTTAGGTACATTTCATGGCATTTAAAAAAATAAAAAAAATAATATATTTCAAATTTAATTTTCAAATTATCCAACAATTCACATAACTAGTTCGATTAAAGTAAAATCAGACGTAATTAACAAGTTTTAGGAATACCTGGTGATGAGAGGCATGCCCCTCTAGGGCTATAGCCAAAGCAATTGCCGAGTCGAGGGCATAATCCATAAAGAGATCATTAGGCTGAAGCCCAAACGCTTGTGACACTAAGCATGTCCGTTTGCTGACAAGTCTCACATCACAATCCCCAATGCTCGTACTACAAGGAATATGATAGCGAATTTTGTTCAGCATCGTCAAAATCTAGAGAGATGAAACCTAGAGTGATACGCTCTGGAAAAAGTGAAAAGTGAAAAAGTGAAAAATGAATATGAATTCTTATTTCATTCCTTTATATAGAGTATTCTGATGGAATCCCAAAGGTTTCCTTGTACCACTTTTTACTTAACTTCCATATTTTCTCCTCATTTTTCAATTGCTCTTCCGTTAAGGTATTTTGGGCCAATCTACTTTTGCACCCTCCTACCTAGCCTCCTCGGCCCCTTTTTTCGAGTAGCATTCTTAAACCTGCTTGGTAAAATAAAATCAATCATTTTGTCAACATTTTCCTCTCATTTTCAACTATCAGTTTGTCTAGGTATTTTGGGCTAATCAACTTTTGCATCCCCCACCAAGCCATCACCGGACCCTATTTTTGGGTAGTATCTCTCACCCGATCGGTAAAATGAAAAACTATCATTTTACCCTCATTTTCTCAACCAATCACCACATACCCATTCATTCACTAAATAACACATCCTAAATTTGTTCTAAAGAAATTGCAACTCCAAAGAAGTAATGTCTCCTCGGCAGTCAAAGCCAAATCCCCGTAAGGGCGAATCCAACCCTTCTAAAGGCACCTCTATAGTATATTCGGAACAGGCTGAATTTCTACAACTTAATCAACTCTCTTTTCATTTTAACTCTTGATTGAAGGGGCAAAATATTTTGTATCCAAAATGTTAATCAAGGAGTTAAAATTCTCTTATCGCCATTACTGACTTCAAAACAACTTTGTTGCATCTAAGGTTTCCAAACCAACAATCATCAACCTCAAGAAGATAACTAGGTACAAAATCCTAGAATTCAACCACATCATTCAGGTATAAAATCCTCAAAACCAACAATCATCAACCTCGGGAGATAACTAGGTACAAAATCTTGGAAGTCAACCTCGTCATTAGAGTACAAAATCTTAGAAACCAACTATCATCACCTCGGGAAGATAGTTGGGTACAAAATCTTGGATGTCTACCTCGTCATCTAGGTACAAAATCCTGGAAACCAATAATCATCAACCTCGGGAAGAGAACTAGGTACAAAATCTTAAAAGTCAACCTCGTCAGTTGGGTACAAATTCCTGGAAACCAATAAGCATCACATCGAGAAGGCAACTGAGTACAAAATCTTAGAAGTCAACCTTGTCAAGGTTGTAAGGAGCGAGGCGGCCTTCCATGTTCTGAGGTCAACTTCGACAAAGTCATGCTGGCCTAGGTATGATTTCTATCCCTTGCTTTTTTCACGTAGTCATTCTGAGTTATGTCAGTAGTGACTACACGAGGGGTAGCCTGTGAGCACAAGATTCTTGGTCACTCTCGCGAAGCGATGATATGAAACATTTTCACTTGCCTCTTTTATTTTAGTGATCCGATTTGAGGTTACAAGACTTTTGTAAGAGATTCCAGGGTCTTTTGAAAGCCAAAACTGTTCAAACCAGCCCAAAACTGCCTAAAAATCATCAAAAAATTAAGAAAAATCCAGAAATCCATGTCCCATAGTCATTGCCTGATATTTTGAATTGGTCTCGAAGCTGGGACTGGCCTTCCGATGGGCCGGTACCGGTGCCGGACTGGTTTGGTTCCGCTTAATGCGGTCCTAGACCAATCCATAAGGGGGACCGATGGCCCTGTATAGGCCGGTCTGGGTCTGCCTAAAAGAGCCGGTCCCGACTGACTTGTTTCCCAATCCATCTTTTTTACCCTTTTTTGCTCTTAACTTTAAATTTTTGTATATAAAAAATACCCCCTCCTTCCTCACATAATTACAACTTTTACCTATCACTATAAAAACCAAATAGTTAGATTTTTTTAAAAAAAAAACTTACCTCTCTGGGAAAAATCCTTTGAGTGAGAAAATTCTAGAGAGAGAAATTGGGGACTTTTAGAGAAAAAGTTAGGAAACTCTCACATTTTCATTTTCTCACGATTTTTCTTCAAAACTCCCTCCTCCTATCAGGTTCGAGTTAGAAACAAAAAATCTGACTCTCAGGTTTCCTATTCCCCTCACTAAGAAACTTCTTTTCTGCCTTTTCGACCAATAAGGATATTGATGATGTTCACAGTTGCCTAAAAGTTTTGTAGAGGATTGGTTAAAGTATTACGTTTCCTTTTAGTTCTCCAATCTTCCCCTAGACAAAGACTTATTGTAAATAATTCAATAGCCGAGTGCACTCATTGGTCCTATGCCCCTTAGTGACATGTTAAGCACATAAATTATCTATATCTCTAGCAGATTGTGGAATGAAAGGCTTGTTACTATGTAGAATATTAGCCTTTTTTCACTTAGTGAAAATTTGGGATAAAGACTCGATCCATGGCAAGATGGACTGAGAAGTTTGCACTTGAGCAACATTAATAGTCTTAGCAACAGCATGCTAAGCATTCTTTCAATACCTAAATTATTTTGTCTAAAATTATTTCCCCTTTTATAGCTTTTGGACTTGTTATAGACTTGATACTCCTCCTTCTTTATCCCATCCTCTTCGTCATACTTTTCAAGCTTTTTGGCATAATCCACAATGATGTTAAATTTTTCAAACATTTTAGTTAGACCCTTCTACAAGCTTTACAATCGAAGCATTATTTTAAATGAAAGTTAAACTGAGTTTCATCCAATCAGAATTTACATTAGAAGACATGATCATATACTAGTTGGTTGTCAATCCATGGAGGGTAATCTGGAAAAGATTAACAATGTTGGCCTTCAGAACTGCCATGCTAGTCATCACCCGGAGATATGCCTCAATATGAGCCTGAGGATATCCAACCCCATTATAAGTAGGTATATATGGCATTACGAAATTGGCGGGAAGTGCGTCTTATTCACTGAGTATGAACCTGTCGATATTAATTCATGGTGCAAGAGATGGATCAATCATTTTCTCCACCTTGGGAATTGTGGTTCAATGTTGGCCAGCTTGGCCCTCAACTTCACTAACTCAGTTTCTTATTCTTCTATTTTCCTTGAGGTAGATGCATTTAGGCTTTCCATAACATTTCGGAAATCATGGGTTTTCATGTAGTTTTGGATAGCCTGATTAAAGGCTTCTTTGACCACCATGGTTTCCCCTTCGGTGCCAAATTAGAAAAGAAATCGACAAACTATTATATTCGTGAGCGATTCTGACTTTTGGTGTACTTGGAATTTGTTTTAATCAAATATTAGTGCATTTTCAACCTGAAATGTATGCAATTAAGTGTTAGCAAAAGTTTTGGGTTTTCACCCATTGGATCCTAAAAGAATAAAAGAAAATATGAATGAATGAATATATGTATGTATGAATGAATGCATGTACAAATAACTTTAGATTATTTGTGAAATATTTGACATGGTTCTTGGTTTGATTAATGATGGGGTATTGGCCAAGGTTGAATTCCTTTCCCGAGAAAAATAATTCAGTGAAAAAAAAGTAATTTTTATGAATGCTTTATCCAAGTGTAGTTCATTTTTATTTATTTCAAATTTTGTTGACTTACTAGTCAATTTAGTGTTGACACAGGTCTATGGTGACTTTATTAGTCGAAAATGTGACTTTAACATTCAAGGTGACTCTTTGGTCAAACTTTAGTTCAGTTCAACTCATTGGCCGGTTTGGGTTGTCTCATTGGTCCATGGTGACTTTATTAGTTAGGTTTGTGACTTTGATAGTTAGGGTGTCTCGCTGCTCAAATTTTAGTTTAGTTTGACTCAATGGTCGGTTTAGGTTGACTCATTGATCCAAGGAAACTTTGTTTGTCATGCATGTGACTTAATTAGTCGAGGTGACTCATTGGTCAAATTTTGGTTTAGTTCAACTCATTGGTCAGTTTAGGTTGACTCATTGGTCCAAGATGATTTTATTAGTCGGGTTTGTGTAAATAGTCTAGCTAACTCGCTGGTTAAATTTTAGTTATTTCAACTTATTGGTCGGTTTAGGTTGACTCATTGGTCCAAGATGACTTTATTTGTTGGGTTTGTGACTTTAATAGTCGGGGTAACTCGTTAGTCAAATTTTAGTTTGGTTTGACTCACTGTTCGGTTTAGGTTGACTCATTAATTCAAAGTGACTTTATTAGTCGGGTTTGTGACTTTAATAGTCGAGGTGACTCGTTAGTCAAATTTTAGTTTAGTTCGACTCACTTGTCGGTTTGGGTTGACTCATTGGTTAAATGTGACTTTATTATTCAGGTTTGTAACTTTAATAATCAGGCTTACTCACTGGTAAAGTTTAATTTAATCTGACTCACTAGTCGGTTCAGGTTAACTCATTGGTCCAAGGTGACTTTATTAGTCGTGTTTATGATTTTAATAGCCGAGGCGACTCATTAGTCAAACTTTAAGATTGTCTAACCTAATTACAAATTATCTAACCATTTTTCTATTGATCATTCCTCATTGGAATTCGATCATTATTTGTCATTCGAATCCTTAATTGGTTCTTGTTCAAGATTCCTAATTGGATTAACTTGTGTGCTTCCATGCAAATACTAAAAATTCCATTCTTAGGGTTGCAAATGTGGGGCCAAATAAGTCAGAAAGGCATTGATCATACCCTCAGGTTACCAATGTGGATCTTCTTCGAGATCTTCTTCTTCGCATTCTTCTTCTCGGGGAAGTGTGTTTTGAGCTCTCTCAATCTCATTAAGTATGTCATTTAACTCAGCTACCATCCATTTTATATTAGCAAATTCATCGGGAATAACATTCTCATAATTAACTAGATCTTTTTTTACTTCTTAAAAAAGGTCTCGTGGTTCTTCTTGCTTTTCTTCCCCATAGAAGTAACCTTTGGATCATTCCAAGCTCGTTTCGAATCATACAATTCTTCTTGTTGATTAATGTCACTAGGTTCTCCTTAGCCTGATTGGAAGTGTTTCCAAATTCAATCTGCTTCTCCCCATCAAAGTTCAAATCCATGTATGGGTGAGGCATCTTAGATGGAAAGGCGGAAGTGCCATTGGGTGTTCTTCACAACCCTCATTGCATCTATCAACTCGAGGTTCTTCCCACCGACAAATGCTTGAGCTTCCACGACAATCTACCATGAAGTGGTGCATGAAGGTCATGTAAAGATAAATTCAATCCAAATTTCATTCCATATGAAGAGTATTGAACCATTGAAAAGATGGTCCCGTGAGAAATCGTGGAAATTGAGAAGGAAAACCCATCATCGAGATATTATAGCTATGGATAAATTGTAGGAATCTCTCTTCATGTTCACTAGGATCGGTATTGACCCAGTAGATCAAATCGTTAGGGATTGGATAATGATGTGTTCCTTCTCTCTGCATCTCTTGAACATATTGATCCACATGGTAGATGACATCCATGTTATCTCCACCCTAGATCATGGTAAAAGTTCTTGGAAATGTCTTCGAATTGGTCCTCTCCACCAATAAGGATATTGATGATGTTCACAGTTTCCTAGAAATTTTGTAGAGGATTAGTTTGAGTATTGGGTTTCCTTTTGGTTCTTCAAACAAAGACTTATTGTAAATAATTCAATAGCCGAGTGCACTCATTGGTCCTATGCTTATTGGTGACATTTTGAACACATAAATTGTCTGTATCTCTAGCAAATGGTGGAAAGAAAGACTTGATACTTTGCTGAATATTAGCCTTTTTTCGCTTAGTGAAAATTTGGGACAAAGACTTAACCTATGGCTCTGTTTTAAAAGGCGATCAAGGCGGCCGCCTAGGTGGGTTTTTTTGGAACACCTCCCAAATTTTATATAATTGGGTGGTCAAGGTAGAAAGTGTCACCGAAACTCAGAAAAGTGTCACTAAAGACCAGAAAAGTGTGTCAAAGCCTTAAAAAAGTGGTCGTTAAAGCCCAAAAAAATATTTCTACATGAATTTTTAAATTTATTATATAAAATTTTATGTGTTAGTTAAATTTATTATTTTAATTTATTAATAAATGTTAAATATTTTAAAATACTAATCCACCTAGTCCTTGACTAGGTCCCAATTAATCCCCGCTTAGGCCCTTGGAGGCTCTAGCCACCCGACTAGAGCCTAGTGTCTTTTTAACACTGATCCATAGTGTGATAGACTGATAAGTTTGCACTTGAGCAGTAGCAATAGTCTTAGTAGCAACAGGCTGAGCATGCTTCGAATACACTGAATTATTTTGTAGAATTATTGCCCTCTTTTATAGCTTTTGGACTTATTATAGGATTGATACTCCTCCTTCTTTATCACATCTTCTTCGTCGTACTTTTCAAGCTTTCTGGAAAAATCCACAACATTGTTAAAGGTTTCAAACATTTTCATTTTCATTTCATCTTTGTATATTTGGCTAGACCCTTCTACAATCTTTATAATCGAAGCTTTTTGCTCTAGAGTTCCACTCACTAGCACCTAACTGTCATCCATCTTAAGTAATAAGCCTCAAAGGTTTCATTCAGACGTTGTCTCACCCTCTCAAGATCTTGTAGAGTGGTTTTCACTTTGATATTAAAAGCATAACTTTCAATGAACGCTGAGCCAATTTTCATCCGATCAGAATTTACATTAGAAGACATGCTCATATACCAGTTGGCTACTGGTCAATGGAGGGTAGCTTGGAGAAGATTGACATTGTAAGTCTTTAAAACTGCCATGCTAGTCATCACTCGAAGATATGCCTCAATATGAGGCTAGAAGTGCTCTGATTCGTTGAGTGTGAACCTGTCGATATTGATGCATGGTGCAAGAGACGTACCAATCATTTTCCCCACCTATGGTGTTTATGTCTCGGGTAGCATTCATTCATCTATGGTGTTTAGTATAACATGTAAGTGAAACGTTCGAATTCTTTCATAGAAACTAACAAAAAGTCAATAGAAAGAAATTGCATTTTACCATCTCAATTTCAATAAAAAAATAAAAATAAATGAAAAAAACTGCAATACAAGGTAACGATATAGAGCATATAATGCATATAATGAAGTTGATACGCACTAAATCTAGTAACTAACTAGAGAGAGAGAGAATTTAGAGAGAGAAATTGAGAATTCTGTTATTGAAAATCTACTGTTGGAATACAAGTTGTAGAGCTTTATAGCTCGTGATTATAAGAATGGAAAAGACAACTAGAGACTTCCTAAACCACAACTTACCAGGCTTAAACGGTGAAAGGGCAAAACGCATCGTTTCACTAAATCGTAACAAAACTACACGTGGAAGAAAACTGAGAATTAGTTTTCAACGGCTAGAAGAATTAGCTCTGAATTCTTCCCCGCAACACTCCCCACTCCTTAAAATTCAGCCTCCACCTGAAAAGTTGGAAATTTTTGGCGAATCTCATCCACGAACTCCCATGAATCTTCCTTCCCTTGTGTCCACTACAACAAAACCTTAGCTGCTGCTTGATTTCCTCTTTTTACCAATTTGCACTATAGAATAGAAACAGGAACTGGTGCCTCATTAATCACAATTGGATCACTCAGACGAGCCTCGGAAGAAATCTTCTTTTTAAGTTGAGAGACATGGAATACAGTGTGTATTGCAGCACCCGATGGTAACTTCAAATGGTAAGCAACCTCTCCTATTTTATCCTCAACTTCATAGGGACCAAAGTACAAGGGTGAGGGCTTATGATTAGAGTGAAATTCCACACTCATTTGCCTATAGGGTTTCAGCTTGACATACACAAAATCTCCAATATTAAACCTCATTTCACTCCTTCCCTTGTCTTCTTGCTGTTTCATGTGAAATTGGGCCCTTTCCAAATGATATTTCATTAACTGCATAGCTATCTCTCTATCCTTCAGCATTTGATCAACTGCTAACACTTATGAATCACCTGGAATGTAGGGTACATGTACAGGAGGTGGAATTCCATACACAGCCTCAAAGGGAGTGAGTTTGATGGCAGAGTCATAAGTTGTGTTATACCACCATTCAGCAAGGGGAAACCAATCACACCACTTGGCAGGGCATTGATGAGCCATACACCTCAAGTAAGTTTCTAAACATCGGTTCACAACTTCAGTTTATCCATCAGTTTGTGGATGATAGGCAGTAGATCTAGCTAGCTGTACTCCTTGTAATTTGAAAAGTTCCTCCCAAAAAACACTGATGAAGATAGGATCCCTATCACTGATGATAGTAGATGGAAACCCATGTAACTTGTAGATTTCCCGTAGATATAGAGATGCTACCTTTTGTGCAGCATAAGGATGCTTGAGTGCCAAGAAGTGACTATATTTACTGAGTCTGTCAACCACAACCATGATGACTTCCTTCCCATTAGACCTAGGTAACCCCTCAACAAAATCCATACTTATATCATTCTAAATTTTCTCAGGAATTGGTAGAGGTTGTAACAACCCAGGACTCTTAGTAGCTTCATATTTACAGCTTTGGCAGATTGCACAAGACCTCACATAATTCCTTATATCCTTTTCCTACCCCTTCTAAAAAAATAACCCCAATCTTCTTGCAAGTAGCCAAAACCCCTGAATGTCCACCAACAGGAGAGTCATGCATCAACTGAATGATCTTCTCCCTTAACTAAGGTATATTTCCCACCACAATTCTTCCCTTCCTCCTTAGAATATTTCCCATCAAAGTATATAAACCCTCCTTATCTCCTCCAATTTCCTTGATTCTACAAATCTTATTCTTAATGTCAGGATCTGCTTCCCAACTGGCCTCTATCTCAGGTAACAAACTGTGAACCGGTGTTGACAATGTAATTGCTACCAAACTAGCCATTGGTACCCTTGATAAAGCATCTGCAACTCCATTCTCTGCCCCTTTCTTATAGGTAATCTCAAAGTCATAGCCAAATAGCTTAGCTATATATTTTTGTTGTTGCGTGGTAGTAATGCGCTGCTTAAGGAGATATTTGAGACTTTTATGATCAGTTCTAATGATGAATTTCCTAGGACAAAGGTAATGATCCCACTTCCTTACTGCATGAACCACCGCAAGTAATTCTTTCTCATACACGGACATAGCCTGATGTGTATAGGATAGGGCCTTGCTAATATAGGCTATAGGGTGACCATCTTGCATAAGGACTGCTCCAATCCCACCCCCACTTGCATCTGTTTCAACAGTAAATTGCTTTTCAGGATCTGGTAAATGCAGTACAAGAAAACTCACCAACGCTGCCTTTAACCTTTCAAAAGCCATTGTAGCCTTATCAGTCTAATGAAACCCATCTTTGCTCAACAAATCAGTAAGTGGTTTACTAATTTGCCCATAATGCTGGATAAACCTTCGATAATACCCTGTAAGGCCAAGAAATCCCCTTAAATCCTTCACTATGACAGGAATAAGGCCACTTTTTGACCGCTTCTATTTTGCTCGGATCAGTCCCAACTTTCCCACAGCCAATTACATGGCCTAAATATTCTATCTCCTTTTGACCAAAACTACATTTACTCCTCTTAGCCACCAACTTATTCTCCTTCAACAATTCAAAAACCACCCTCAAATGCTTGAGATGGTCTGCCATACTTTCACTGTAAATCAATATGTCATCAAAGAAAACCAGCACATACTTCCTCAACAGCTGCCTGAAAATGTGATTCATTAAACTTTGGAATGTGGACGATGCATTAGTTAGCCCAAATGGCATAACCAAAAACTCATAATGTCCCTCATGGGTGTGAAAGGCAGTCTTATGGACATCTTCAGCATGCATTCTGATTTGATGATAGCCTGATGTGAGATTTAATTTAGAAAACACAGTAGCTCTATGTAATTCATCAAACAGTTCTTCCACCATAGGAATTGGAAACCTGTCCTTCACAGTTCTCTTGTTCAATTCCCTAAAATCAATGTACATCCTCCATGAATTACCTTTTTTTGTAACCAAAAGAAATGGTGAAGAATAGGGACTAGTACTATACCTTATTGCTCTATTCTCCAATAGTTCAGCCACCACCTTTTCAATGATATCTTTCTGCATAGGTGAATACCTATAAGGTCTCAAGTTTAAAGGAGAAACTCCTTCCAAAAGAGGAATCATGTGATCATGAGTTCTTACAAGGGGCATCTCTACAACTTGTCTAAATAGAAACTCATATTCTACAAGGACTGGCTGTATTTCATTAGGTACAATCACTTCTTCCTTCTCCCCAGTGGTAGATACAAGCTGTGGAATATTGTGGGGTTATGAACCGGTAGTTTAAGCATTCCTGAATTAGAAATTAGTTTGAACACAGAACTAGACTCACCTCTGAGTAAATACTCATTTCCATTCAAACAATATCTCATTGTCATAACCTTAAAGTCCCATTCCACCTTTCCCAAATTAGTCAACCATTTTAACCCCAACACTACCTCACAACCCCCAATAGGTATCACATGAAAATCTGCTTTACAATCAATTCCTTGCATTGTCCATTTAAGTCCATCACATATATATCTACAAAAAATTTTGTTACCATCAGCCACTATCACTGCCAAGGGTGGAATTGGCCTTAATCTGCACCCAAGTTTCTTTGCTACTTTGAAATCAATCACATTAAAGGTACTGCCTGTGTCAACCATCATGTGCAGCTTCATCTTCTTACACCAACCAATCACTCTCATAGACTGGATCCCTTCTAGTTGGTACCCTTCCATTGCATGTAAGGATATAACTGGCTCCTCCAACTTCCCTTCCTCACTTACAATCTCATCGATCCCTTCAACTTCAGATTCTTCCACTTCATGACAATCTACTATTAAATGCAGATATTTCCTTGTGCACTGATGCCCTGGGGAATACCTCTCTTCACACTAGAAGCATAGATTTTTCGCCCTTTTCTCAGCCATTTCAGACTCAGTAAGTCTCTTGACTTTATTTGTTGGGAAAGTTTGTACCTCTTTAGGAGCTATGGTCTGCTTCATATGATTATTTGAGAACTGCTGCCTTGTTGTAGGAATAGAAGTGACTGCTGCCTTCTGATAGTAGTTAATACCGCCAGGATTAGGAAAAGGCTTGGGGCCATAATTTTGCTTACTTTCTGCGAGTTGACCTAGGCATCTTGAATTCTTGCTAAGGCATAGGCCTGTTGCAAGGTTTTTGGGGACTGTATTAACACTAGAAAGCTGATCTCATCCTTTAAACCGCTAATGAACATACTCATTAGATCCTCCTCACTAAGCTCCACCTTATAGGCATGTGAGTCAAAAGCCTCAAGGTAATCATTTAGAGATCCAGTTTGATTAAGTTTCTTCAACTCAGCTAAAGGATTAGTGTAAATCCTATGGCCAAACCTTTTTTTTAACAGTAGCAGATACTCTCCCCAATATGGTTCATTAGTTCTGGCTCTACTTTTCATAAGAGTTTGGTGCCATTCTAGAGCCCTTCCTGAAAGATGTAAGGAAGCTAATTTGACTTTAGCTACATTAGGAGTAGAATCCATCTCAAAAAACCTTTCACAGTGGAAAATCCATCCCTCCATGTCTTCTCCATCAAATCTTGGAAATTTGATTTTTGTAAATCGAGTCGAAAATTGATAATCTGCTTGACTTTCAGGATTTTAAGAACTTCCTAGTCTGTCCTTGCGATACTGAGAGTGGAACATCATTTCCGAAACAAATTTCTTCATTTCCTCAAGTAGAAATGCTTGCAAAGCTGAATATTGCTCCTGCAACTGATCCTGCCTAGCTGACAACTCAGCCTTAGATTCCTCCGAGATCCATCCCTTAACAACACTGCGCAAATCTTCCATTTCTTTATTGACTTCTTGAGCTCTGGTGTTCTTAGTTGCCATCGTTAGCGAGATTCAGGAAGCTAATTCCGAGAGGAAATAACCGCTCTGATACCAATGATACGCACTAAATCTAGTAACTAACTAGAGAGAGAGAGAATTTAGAGAGAGAAATTGAGAATTCTGTTATTGAAAATCTGTTGTTGGAATAAAAGTTGCAGAGCTTTTATAGTTCGCGATTACAAGAATGGAAAAGACAACCAGAGACTTCCTAAACCACAACTTACCAGGCTTAAACGGTGAAAGGGCAAAACGCACCGTTTCACTAAATCGTAACAAAAGTACTTTTAAAGGAAATACACGTGGAAGAAAATTGAGAATTATTCTTCAACAGCTAGAAGAATTAGCTCTGAATTCTTCCCCGCAATAGAAGTGCTAAGCTGAAAACTATGACACTTACAAATAACCGCTTATACACAAAAACAAATGGAAAATTCAACCACCAAATAAAGAAAATCATTTGTCTCACTCGTAAGAATCCTGCGGTAATATATTCCAATGGAAATAAAATCTAAATTGAGTTCATTAATCCCAGGTTACTTACTGTAACTCTACTTCTATGATACTCGGACCCTTCTAAATGGCAGCTGCACTAGTGTCGACATGACACTGACACGGATTCGGACACGGATTCCGTGTCAGATCCGCCACTGGACAGTCGGACACGGCTGAGAAAGGTAATGCTAATTAATTTCGGTTTTTCGATTAAATTAATTAATTAGATAATTAAGGTTAATTAAAGTAAACAAATCCCAACAATTAATATTTACTGATAAGGCTATTAAATACGGATTATATCATTTTCTTATTGGATTATCTTTAAGATTTAAATACTAATTTATGTTTATCCCAATTCCTATTTTCATTCTAAACCACTAACCTTCCAAATACTAATCATGAAGTTGCTGCTCCAATTTAAATTATAATCAAATTTTTTCCTTTCCAAAAAAGTCTTTTTATATTCCTCTTTTTCTGTCAACTAATTATTCACTGATTTAATACCTTAACTTTTCAAACCAACGTACAAACTATTTCATCTTCTCCACTTGTTTAATACCTCTAATTTTGTTTGTTGTTTGGACTTTATTTTTTAATTTATAGTTTCCAATATTTATTTTGATATATATATATATAGCGAGTAAAATTGCCGTGTCTCCACACCCGTGTCCAAATTAAGGATAGGGTCCATGTGTCCAAAAATTTTGAGGTTGACGTAATAGACACCTGGATCCATACCCAAG
>CATIWQ010312631.1:0-12192 GCA_949673415.1 Euphorbia schlechtendalii
ACCTTATTTTAAATAGTTTACATGCTCATTTAATTATGTTCATGCAATTGGATTTACGTGGATATCAAATAATATTAATTATCCAATATTTTCGGGATAAATAATAAATAAAAATATACAATTAATATTTAAATATGGATCCGGGTCCGGATCCAGGTTTCATTACCCGGACCCAGACCCGTTTCCTGGACTCCGACCCGGATCCGACGGGTCCATAAAATCGAGATCCGGACCCTAAAAAACGGATCCGGATCCACGGATCCGTTGCCATCCCTAGCTCCAATCTCTATAATTTCATGGGATGATAGGCTTGATATGTGGTATATGGTGTATACGTGCATACATAGTTTTAGAGAGAATATCGTGTAGACTTCTCTTCGTTCTAATTTAGAGAGAAAATGTATAAGTGATTCGAACCTTATTTCGATCACGATATTTCTCTACATATTCGAGTGATTATTGTATAAGTGTAATTACAAATCACTTATCAATAAAAGTTTTCATTCTTCAATATTCGTTTATTCAATATTCATAAAGAATAATATCCTAGTGGAGGTTCCATACTAGCTGAGAACGAATTCAAAGCAGACACAGGAATTGCGAGAACTGACGACTCCCATTAAAGAGTGGATACGGTTTGATCAACTTTAGCTTTCACTTGCATACCTTAACACTTTGCTTTGTTTTCTACTTATACTTTCTATTTCGAAGTTTATGATTGTCTATGTGTCATATTGTGTAATTCATGTTGAGTCTTTTATATTAATCAAGTTATATGCTTTTGAGTTAACTTTAAGAGTGATTTGGGGGTTAACGAGATTGTGTATAGTCACTGGATCTGTGATTATAACAGCTGTTTAGTGAGCCAACATTTTTGGAATGGTAACTTGCTAAATATAGCTATGTGAGAGAAACCCATACTAAGCATAGTATCATTGTTATCCAGGTTTATATAATCATCTTAATTGTTTGCACTAGATATAGAAAAGTCATTTCATATGTTGCTCTGCGATGAATAATTGAATATGTGAGTGTCCAGAATCGAATCTGTTAAAGTAGTCTAGTGTACATAATGTCTTTGATGATTTTGCATGTTTTCTTTGCTATACTTGTTTGTAGGGATAATCTATACCAATTTCTTCTACTCCAATCTATTTATACATTTATCTATTTATTTACCATCTGTGAGCACATGATTTTGTACCAGCTCGCGCGTTCAATGATGATGGCTTTTCGGGATTTTATCCTTGAATCACACAATTTTCGAGTATCCTGATGTATCCGAATGGGAATCCTCCTCGTCTTCAAATTCAAAAGGACATTTTTAATATTATTTAATTTATTCATTTAAAATAGAAATTAATTAAAAAAAATACAAAAATACAAAAAAAAATTCAAAAAAACCCGAGGGAAATTGAATCCCAGGCCTAAGGCAGGCCTTGCCAAAAAATGGGCTTTGGCAAGGCAAGCCTCACCAAACACCTTAGCGAGGCAAGCCATGCTAAACTCCTTGGCGAGGCAAGCCTCGCCAAACTTTGGCGAGCTCGCCAAAGACCTTGGCTAGGAGCCTCGCCGAACTTTTCTTCGGCGAGACTCCTCGCTGGAAAAACTTACCTTTTTTGGATTTTCGGGATTTTTCCTATAAATAGTTGGGTCTTTTTCGATAATCAGGACCTGAAAATTTTCAGACAAAACATAACTTTGAGAACTGCTTCAATTTCCAAGAACTAGATAAACATTTTTGGACTTTTACTACAACTTTTTAACCTAAACTAAAGGACGAGGAGGACTTCTAAAGGCTGATCGGATATCTTTGAAGTGGATTCACTCAGTAAGGGTAAGCATTCGAGTTCCTAGAACTACAATTTCCATGCTTTCGGTGCTCCATCTCTTCTTTTGAATTCATCTGTGGACCTAGGATTTTCATTTTATTTTTATTTTATTCAAATGTTGTAATTCTTCTCCATCTATTTTTCTCGATTAAAAGGAGATGTATGTTAGAACACCCCCACGAAGGGAATAAAACATATTCCTGGATAACAGCCCTCACCAATTTATCATGCGAGTAATTTCATTAATTAAAATGAGCAACCAATGTGCTAATAAAACAAATTTTTTTATTTAAAATAACGAACTATTATCGCGATTGATTTTCATTTTTTTAGGCCGTACATGCCTCGTTAAATCCAAAATTGAGCATATGTGATATCCCCTGTGCTAACCTTTGTGGATGCAGGTAGATTAGGATTAGATGTATGTTTACGATTTTAATTTTCCTTCGAGTATCACAATTTCATTTTTTTGGGAAATGTAATTAATAGGTTAGCAGATGGTTGCATCCCCCAATTTTTTGAAGCCTTGTAATCTTTATTTTTCGCATTTATTTTCCGCATTTACTTACTGCTTTGTGGATGGTTTATTATTTCGCTTTGTGGACGGTTTATTATTTTACCATATGTGAATCATGCATATAAAATCTAAAAAATGACCTAAGTGCGAATATGCACAATTAAGAGAATATGGTTTTCTGTAGATGTAATTTTATGTGATCCAATAGGAAATAAGCAACTTATCCCGAACCCGAATCTCTGTATCTTAGTGGGCCGTCCCCCGGACGTTAAGCCTCATAGGACTCTAATTTCTGGAAAGAGCTAATCTAGGTGGTGACTCCACACTAAGAGATGGTGGATTCGGGTTTGAACCAAATTTAAAAAATGTTTTCGCTCTCTCTTTTCAACCTTTCCCCGAGTCCCCTGACCCGGTGAATCTTTTTTTAAACACCCCGGTGGAACGCGCCTCTCATCTCTGCGCACTCTCAGCCCACCGCTCTATGTCGTTCGCTCACAATGGTGACTCCGCTGGGGATTTTTCTAAAATTTATTTTTCAAAAATTTTAGATTTTGGATAAGTGCCGAAAATTATTGATCACATTATTCCGTTTTCTCTTAATTTTGACATATTCATAATAACGCATTATAGTAGAAGGGATTAGCCCATAAGTCTAAGGTACCCTTATTATCGCAAAGCTCTCTCTTGTACTAATCTGCCTCCCTGAGAAAAGATAGTACTTGAGCGGGTGGAGCACTTGTTGCCATATCACATGTACCTCCCTCGTTACAACCTATTTGGGGAGAGGTTTGGAGTGTATTTCAGTGCAATAAGAACCTTCCACATCATCAACCCATTTATAAACCCTCATGTAAATAAGCCATAGGCATTTTCCCTAGGTTGTTACCCAAACACGCGATCATGCATTATATATTCCTGCAGGTGCGCTCCTTAGTATCCTTGTGATACTAAGATGAACCAAACTTAGGATAGAGACTAGCCAAAAACCATACACACAGGAGTTGTATGGTTGGAAGAAATATATTATGTGCTATGTGCTAAATGTTTACCACTTTCCCATTCGTCATGCATTATAAAAATATGCCATGCTAACCACGAATCTTAGTGCAGACTCTTGAACACACACACACACTCATGATATTACTTTGATGTCACTCATACTTAGGACTTAGCTGACATTTGAGATCGTGTCACCTTAGGACATCCTGAAACCAACTAGAATCATAGCACATCACTTACCCTCCTTTTAGCATGATGTCCACATGACGTCCGACTCCTAAGAAAAACCTACCCAAATCATCCAATTCACCACCCTTCTGGGGTAATTGTACACAATGAAAGCCTACACTAGGTAAACATGAAGATAAACCTTATTAAAGGATATCCCAGTTGATGTCCTAACCTAACTTACCTAAATAACCTTACTACTCATGATACCCTTTGTATGGATGTCCACTTACATCCCAGACCTTATCCCAACAAGGATAAAAGAATTGACACATTCATCTATATGCTACATACAGTGTTTATTTCCATGCATTTTTTTATCACTTTTCGTTAGGGTATGTCACACTGGTTACCCGAACACCAAGAGAACTAACTTTAGTTCTCGAACCTTTGACTTATCACCACACATGTAATTAGGTCACTTCATTTCACTCTGTCCCTAGGATAGAGTATGTACCTCAAAACCAATGGACCTTCATTTATGGCATAGACTAACGATTCTACTCTTTTTGTGAGTGATTTCTATCTTGCATCATGGCATACTAACCTTTTTTCCACATCCATAACATTAAACATTTCATACATCAATCACGCATCATGGCTTTACATGAATTCCTTGAAAATCTCTGTGTGTATCTCAGCTAGGGAAAAGTCGATCTACCGAAAGGCTTGGAACAGGGCTTCTCGCTGGCTAATCCGCATCTCTCTAACTACGGCTCACCAAGAGGGGATCTCGTAAATAGATTCTAGTTTGGAACAAAGTACTCTGCCCAGTCTCAATAACATGTCCAACTAGTAGGAAGAGAATGTGATAAATGAGCAGACTCTCAGGGCAGGTCAGAACCCACTAGCCAACTAATCATCAGTGAGCGTCGAAATTGCTACTACAATGAATGCCTTTGCTAATAGTGACTAGTTTACGTCAATCCTCAATCACCACACTAGAACTATGTAGTCCAAGAAGAGGGTAAATAATGTGGTGCCAAAAGTCGGTGGCACAATTCTACCAAGGGGACCGTCATCTTCTACTGCTGTATTTCCAAGTTCTTCAACAGTTACCCCTACCTTCTATCAGTTCAGTTATGGGCAGGGTCAGCCGCAGACAGTGTATGAGCCATAGGTGGTTGGCCAGTTCTTCTCGGGGCAGCCGGGGCATGCTTCATTTTCACTAAGGGCGATAGGGCCTTCAGAAATTGGGCCCCCTTCTGATTACATTCCCTTTGTTCAAGGGGTGGCTTAGCCCACATTGCCCAGCTGGGGCGGACCTTCTCAGATATTTCAGGATCAGGGCCAGTACTACCCGAGTTCGCAGTATGGGGGCTTCTTGGAGACCCCAAATAGTATCCTTCAACAGCCTGGAATGGCTGAACTCTAGAGACAGTTCATAGCCACTCAAGTGCAGGGGCAGAGGAATGCGACCCCATTGTAGCCCACAGTTGGGGATGAGGATACTTTACCTCCGACCTTTGCTATGCCCTAGTTCGAAAAGTACACGGGCAGTATAGATCCTTACACGTATATTGTGCATTATCAGAATGTGATGAGGGCCCTACGGATTAGTGATCGTATGATGGCCAAATTGTTCATCGTTACATTAGGAAGCCCCGTAAATGAGTGGTACAGTCATTTACCGATAGACATAGCCTATGACTAGGGATGTCTATCCTAAGTGATGGTCGACCACTATGGCTTCAATACTCTGATAATCACTACTATGTAGAATCTGGAGGTAGTGAAGCAAAAATTGGGGCAGAGTTTCAAGCCCTATTTTGAGAGATGGATGGCTATGCAAGTACGTTTACAGTCTCACCTATCTTTACCAGAGATGATCATGAAGCTCTTAGATGGTGCACTGCCATCTTATCGGAAGAGGCTGGGATCCGAAACCTTCCATAGCTATCAGGAAGTTTTCTTTCGAGCTGAGAAGATAGAACACTATGATGCAATGGAGGTAGAAGAGGGGCAACAAGTTGCTACACCGTATTACAGGAAGAATGATTCCAACCCGGTGTAGGTGAAGGTGAAGCTACCGGTAGTATAATTGGTGAAGGAAGAGAAGGTAGCCGTTGTTAGGTTGCCAAAGGAAGAATGTCATGGCATCTCGCCATATGCTGCTAATTTAGGATTCTTATTCACCAAGTTGCGTGAACTTAATCAATTAGAGAGCTTGAAGAACATGTCCCTCCCAAACCGGAAGAGAATAACAATTACTACCATTATCATGTAGTCGTGGGAAATCGCACAAATAACTGCAAGGATCTGTTGAAAGTTATTCAAAAACTGGAGGTTGACAAGGTCATCCATGAGCCTGCACGAAGAATAACCCTTTGCCGAATTTTGAGGCAAGGGTAGGAATGATTAACTCCCGGCTAGAAGAGTGGAAGGTCCTGAGCTGCCTGTCCAAAGGGCTTGGAGAATTTGTGATGATGGTTGGGTTGAGAAGCGATCCTAATCGAGTTTTAAAGATGCTAGAGGAAGAGTGGAACCGTTGAGGGTGCGGGGGTAAGATTAAAGCTATTGAGATCAACCTTGCTAGAATGCGAGTATTTACACACCAAAAACCTACGTCGCTTCACGTGGGGAGGGACCTTTCAGGAAGCACCGGCCAGCAAGGGAGAACAGTATGTGATGGTGATTGAGTCGAGGATGGAACTCAGATGATGTGATGGAGATGCTTGAATTTGAGTCAAGCAATCGGGTGATTAGAGAACGAGAAGAAGTCCCAAGGGTTATTTTTAGCTTGGTTGGAATGTCTATTTTTAATGGAGATGAAGCACCGTCTGCTCATTTGTCCAAATTTTATACCCTATGTCAAGCACAGGGCCTTTCTCAAAACATGATAGCGACATTGTTTCTGTGCTCGCTAGCAGGTGTAGCGAGTCAAAGGTACGATATGCAGTTCGAAAAGATTAAGGCTAGCTGGAACTACATCGTAGTAGATTTCCAGATAGATTTTGCATTTTAATAACCTCCAAGGTAGACCATGCGAGATCTACTCATGTGCATACAAAGGGACGGGGAGTCGCTCACCGGTTACATATGGCGGTGGATGTTTATCTATCAGGTATTGGCACCGAGACCATCTGAGCCTTCTGTAGTATAGTTGATAGTAGGGGGATCCCAAGAATGGTATCGCTACCATCTGGTTAGGTTAACTATACCAGATTTTGATGAGTTATCATACCATGATCATCTCCTCAATAGGGAGTTCACATTCAGACACCGTAATGTCCATGTAGTGGGAACAGGAATACCCACTAGTTCCGTGCTAGTGATGTTATCTCGGTCCATCCTAGTGGTTAATGTAGTAGCCGATGAGGGTGAAGGCATAGGGGTAGATCCATTGGCAGAAGTGTTCTCAGTAAAAAGAAGTGAACCACGGAGGGACGTAATGAAGGTGGAATCCGAGAAATCACCAAGAAGAGTGCCCATTAATCTTGACACATATGTCCCTAAGTTGAGAGGGAAAAGGAAACCCGAAGAAGGAATCTCGATTGAGGGAAAGATCATTTCTGGTGGGAAGAAGCCCATAAGCTTGGATTCTTACAAGTTAAAGGGGTGACGTAGCCTAGCGAATGATGGATATGACGAGTACCCTTGGGTCAATTCTGTGGAAATGAGAGTGATGGAGAATGGAGTACTAAGGGTTACTCGAAGTGGTAGAGTTTTCAGAAGGGATGAGACTGTACAGATCAATGACTCTAAGCCGGAGGAAATAGCAAGGGAACAAACCAAGCCACCCCTGCCCCCAAAGGTTGATGAAGACATGTTGTTGGTAAATCAGTTGAAAGGGACTCAAGCCAAATACAATATCTGGAGACCACTAGAGACATCCCAGAAGCACAGAATGAGCCTGGTGAAGAGGTTGATGGAAATGCTTGCTACGCCCACAACCTCAGTGATTGAGATGTGCATTGCAATTGGGGAAGGGATTACCCCCCATCAAATGCCCTCTATAACTTTTGATCATTCAGAGCTATCGCAAGAGCTAGGGTTGCACATTTTAGCCCTATTCATCAAAGTTCAGATTTTTGATCGGGCAATGCCGTGCTTGATGGTCGATGATGGCTCGGCCCTCAAATCTCTGTCCTCTTAAGATCCTACCTATTTTAGGGCTAAGGGAGGATATCCTTGCCAAATTCGATACAATGATTCGAGCCTATGATGATTCAAAGAGAGGGGTGGTAGGCACTTTTGAAGTAGAGGTCATCGCTGGAGGAGTGACCTCCAATGTGAAGTTCACTATGCTGGATATTCCAGTAACTTACTCGCTGCTTCTGGGAAGGCCATGGATCAACGTGATAGGGGCAATCCCCTCCACTCTACATTAGAAAATAAAACTTATCCACAAGGGGAGGCAGGTGATGATCGAGGCTGATGAGGAATCAATGATGGTAGTCGTCGCATTTAAGGAGAGAACACTGCAAGGGCTGAGGGTGGTAACGGCCATAGAAGGAAAGAAGAAGGGGCATGGAACTCTGAAGGGATATCGCTTCTCCCGTGGAAGCCTAAGAACTCAAATGAAGAAGCATGGTTTCATCCCCGGAAAAGGCTCAGGAAAATATCATCAGGGGATTATCAGGGCCATCGATCCTATTCTTATCACACCTGGATTGGGTCTGGGTTTCATCCCGAGCATGAAAATGTACGAGCACAAACTGCCCATGTTTTGTAACATGGTAAGTGTCTGTGAGGCTGAAGGCACTAAGGCATATCTAGGAGAGCTAGAACCGACAATCTTGAATGAGGAGGAAGTCAAGGGACTTGAGATATTCAATGATGTGTTTAACTTAACGATCGGTAAGCTGATTGAGTCCCCTGTTGATGCTGAACTGGAAGAGAAACCAATCTTGGAAATAACCTTGATTGAGGAATCTGAAAAAGGCGGGGTACTGGAAGATGCGATGGTGGCTTTCACTAAGGCTGTTAATGAACTAATGAAGAAGGGCAATGCATGGGACCAGGATATACCAGGCAATATCAAACTCCTCACTAAAAAGCTGGTACAAGCCACCCTCGAAGCTGAACCTACCCCTAACGCACCTGCTACAGCAAATGAAGGCCCTCCGCATGTGAAGGAGGAAATTGATGATGTAATAATGAATATTTCTGATGTTTTTGACAATTTTACCTATGAGGCTAGTTCAATGAAGCAAGACAATTTTGTTTACTTATTTGATGTTCTACCTGAAGGTGCCATACATTAATATGATCATACGCATAATGTCGTTAACATTCATGACACATCATTAAACGAAATTAACTTGGGTACAAATGAGTCACTAAAAATGGTGACAATTTCCAATGATTTGAATCCTGAAGAAAAAAGAGAGATCACAAATGTACTTAAACTTCACATGGTAGCATTTGTTTGGTTGTATGAGGACATGCCTGGAGTAGACAGGTAAATAGATGAGCATCACATCCTAACTAACCCTTTGATCAAGCTAATAAAACATAAACTACGTCAGTTAAGGCCTGAATGGGCAGAAAAGGTTAAGGCTGAACTAGCAAAGTAGATTGAAGCTAAATTCTTAAAAGTGGTTGAATACCCGACGTGGCTAGCCAACATAGTCCCAGTAGCAAAGGATGGCAAGGTCAGAGTCTGTGTAGAATTCAGGGATCTGAACAAGGCCTCCCCAAAGGATGATTTCCCCCTACCCCACATCGATGTACTGGTCGATAGCACAGCAAGGGTGACTATGCATTCCTTCATGGATGGCTGCTCAGGCTATAACCAGATACTGATGGCTATAACTGACAAGATCAAGATAGCATTCATCATTGAATGGGGCGTATACTGCTATAAGGTAATGCCATTTGGTTTGAAAAATAATGGCGTAACATATCAGCGGGCCGTCATAACCCTCCTGCATGATATGATCCATAAGGAGGTAGAAGTTTATGTGGATGATATGCTTGTTAAATACAACACCATAGAGGAGCATCCAGCAATCCTAGACAAGTTTCTCACCAGAATCGAGAAGTATAATCTACTCCTGAACCCAAAAAAGTGCGTATTTGGGATCACATCAGGGAAACTCCTAGGGCATATAGTCAGCCAAAAAGGAATTGAGATTGATCTTGATAAAAGCAAATCCATTAGGGATATGCCCGGGCCGAAAATTGTGAAAGAAGTTCGTTCTTTCTTAGGATCTCTACAGTATGTAAGCAGATTCATCACCAGACTCATGATAATCTGTGAACCAAACTTCAAACTACTGCGAAAGGACTAACAAGTGGTTTAGAATGACCAGTGTCAGGTAGCGTTTGACAAAATCAAATAATACTTATTAAACCCACCCGTCATCCGCCCACCAGAGCCCAGAAAGCCCCTGACCCTATACCTATCTATTGAGAAATCATCAGTTGGAGCCATGTTGGTGCAAGAACACGAAGATAGAAGTGAACATGCAATCTACTACTCGAGTAAGAAATTACTCGAGTATGAGTCATGCTACACCTTAGTGGAGAAAATCTACACAACAATGGTTTGGTTAACAAAGAAGCTACGCCATTACTTCCAATCTTACCAAATAAAAGCTATCACGAAGATAGACCCGGTGAAATACTTGTACCAGTCACCAACACTAGTTAGAAAACTCTCACGATGTTTATTGCTATTATCTGAATTCGACATTGAATATGTAACCAAAAAAGTCATTAAGGGATGAGCAGTCGATTAATTTTTTATCAAATCAACCCTTGGACTCCGATTACGTTGAAAATCTAGAATTTCCAGATGAGCAACTAGCATTGATAGAGGACGCAGGTGTAGAGTGGAAAACGTTCTTTGACGGTGCAATGAATAGAAACAGAGCCAACCTAGGTTTTGTATTGATCACACCGTAAAATGAAGTTATACCCCTTTCCAAATGATTGGAATTCTTAGTAAAAAACAATGGGCAGAATATGAGGCTTGCCTTTTTGGGTTAGAGGAACTTCGAAAGGTATGGGCAAGAGAAGTATCCGTGGTTGGAGACTCAGCTCTAGTTATAAAGCAAGTCATTGGTGATTGGGAAATAAGAGAAGAATCACTCCGTCCTTATGTGGAAGCAGTATGGAAAATCTCATAAAAATTTTCCAACTACATCATCAAAAACGTACCCAGGGATGAAAACCAAATGGCAAATGCACTCGCTACACTAGCATCGATGTGGGAAGGCCCTAGGTTTTAGTCAATCAAACCCGTTGTACTGCAAATGGCCAAAGTACCCTTCTACTATCACCTAGTGGAAACGGAAGATCAACAAGCTATCGGGAATTGGTCTTTTGACATCGTCAAATTTTTGCAGATCGAGGAGTACCCAGAAGGCGTAACAAACTCTAAACGAACCTCATTATGATGGCTAGTGACTCAGTTACATCTAGTAGAAGGGGACCTGTTCAAATGAACATCAAATGGGATGCTGTTGAGATGTCTCACAGAACAGGAGGCACTGTTGATAATGAGACAAATGCATGCAGGGAATTGTGGTCCACACATGAATGGGATAGCACTGGCTAAGAAAATACAATGCCAAGGATATTATTGGACAACAATGGTCACAGACTACGTATTGGAAGACAAAATTTCTATGAGTGCTAGATTTACGGTGATATCAGTCATATTCCCCCATCCGAACTCCATAGCTTATCTACTCCTTGGCCATTCTCACCGTGGGGCATCAACATTATTGGTGAGATTCGGCCAAGCTCGACTAATGGACATCACTTCATTATAGTATCAGTCGACTACTTTTCAAAATGGGTGGAAGTCGAATCTTACACCAACATCACCGCTAAGAAGATGGCCAAGTTAATAGAAAAGCGTATATTCGTCGTATATGGTATCCCACATCACATAGTGTCAGATAATGGGGTTCAATTCCAAGGAGCTATATTAGAACTAATGAAGAAATATGGGATTGAACACCATCGATCATCACCATACAGGCCACAAGCTAATGGAGCAGTAGAAGTAGCCAACAAGTCGATTAAGAAAATCTTGAGCAAGATGGTTGTTACCTACAAGGACTGGACTGATAAGTTGCCATTCGTAGTATGGGGATATAGATCAAATGTCAAAACTCCCACCAATCAAACCCCTTTCTCGTTAGTGTATGGGATGGAAGCAGTTTTACCAGTTGAAATTGAAGTGAAATCACTTCGAGTAGCACTAGAGGCGAGGTTAGAGGAGTCAGAATGGGTAAAGGCCAGATTTGAACAGTTGAACATGATTGACGAACAGAGGCAAAGGCATTAGTTCATTTGTAGATATACTAACAATGCATGGCTATGGCGTACAATAATCGAGTTAAATTCAGAAGCCAGTCGTTAAAAGTGGAAGACTTAGGCCCTGTTCTCTTCACCTTCAATTTGGTTAAGTTAAGTTAAGTTAAGTTAAGTTAAGTTAAGTTCAGTTAAGTTAAGTTCAGTTCAGTTCAGTTCATTTCAGTTCAGTTCAGGTCCATTAAGTTCAGTTCAGTTCAGTTCAATTCAGTTAAGTTCAGTTCAGTTAAGGTCTATTAAGTTCAGTTCAGGTCCATAAATTTTAATTTTAATAATGATTATTTTAATTAATCTTTAATAAAAATTAATAGTAATAAATAATAAAAAGAAGAACAATGATAAAAA
>CATIWQ010312698.1:0-21041 GCA_949673415.1 Euphorbia schlechtendalii
GAGCGTTGAACGCGGAAGTAGATAGACTGACTGTTCGCCACTTTTTTACTGATAAGTTTAATAACTTTTTCGCAAAGAGTTTGGCTATATATTAATGGTGCCAAAAACTTATTCACGTAAAGTATAGGTGTTGTCAATACCACTTATCAAGATAGAAAAATGATGATAACTGCAAGTATACAGTTGCGATGTAGTTTTAAAATATATCGAACCCACAAGGAAGGACTAGCTCTCAAGATCAACAAAGAAGACAAAATAAAGAAAATAAAATAGATTTAATATTTTGGATAAGAGGGTTAGAATGAAGAATGAGTAAATATAGATATGAAAGATTAGAGAATCTAATTATATAGATTTTCCCTACGAAATAAGGATAGCAGAGAAAACAAGCAAGTTCAACAAAGATGTTATGATTCACTAAACTAATCTAGCAGACTCAGTTTAAAATATCCAGATGTTCAATTATTCATTGCAGAGCAACACATGAAACAACTTTTCTAAACCTAGCGCAAATGAATTAAGACAATTATATAAACCTGGACAACGTTAATACTATGCTTAGTACGGGTCGCTCTCACATAGCCACATTTAGCAAGTTACCATTCCAAAAATATTGGCTCACTAAACAGCGTTATATCACAAATCTAGTGATTATAAATGATATTGTTAACCCTAAAACTACTCTTAAAATTAACTCCAACACATATAACTTGATTAATATAAAAGACTTAACACGAAATACGTATTATGACACATAGACATATCATAAACTTCAAAATAGAAAGTATAAGTAGAAAGCAAAGCAAAGTTGTAAGGTATACAAGTGAAAGCTAAATTTAATCAAATTGTATATACTCTTTAATGGGAGTCGTCAATTCCCGCAATTCCTACGTCTGCTTTGAATTTGGTCTCGGCTCCTGCAGCACCTCTACTAGGATGCTATTCTTTGCGAATATCGAACAAACGAATATTGAAGAACAAAAACTTTTATTGATAAGTGATTTGCAAGTACACTTATACATCAATCGCTCGAGAATGCAGAGAAATCTATTGATCGAAATAAGGATTTGAATCACTTAAACATTTTCTCGCTAACACTTATGAACGTTGCGAATTCTCTATCTATACACACACTATATTTCTCTCATGCACTCTAATATTTTCCCTCTATCTCATTGCACGAAATTGTGAGGTCTTGAAGCCCTATTTATAGAGTTCGAAGGGTTGCGGCTATCCATACGAATAGTTATATCCATTGGTGAATGATTGCATCACTTCATTGTGATTGGTTGAGAAGCTTCAATCTAATCCACAACGGATAGGCACCTTTTCATGATTGGTTGATTTCTGATAGGTGTCTTTTCGTTGGTAGTTGATGGCAGTTGATCGTCCTAATCTAGCGGTTAGTAGTTAAGAAGATTAAACAAGAAAACCGTCCAAGTCACTACCGTGATATACAAGTTGCGATCGTGAATCTTTGTTTGGCAGATTTCTATTTTGAAGAAGAACAAGTCACGACCGCGAATGGTTGTCGCGACCATGAATTGCATTTTTCTTAAGAATTCTTCTTGTAACTTCACCGATCTTTGACAGCTTCGATCCTAAGCCAAATCTTTAAGATCCACGCATCTTTTTGCACCTTTTTCACTCTTTTTTCATAGAATTCTACTTTAGATCATTTTACTTTCAAGATTTACCTAGTATCTGCATTTGCATAAAAAACAACTACATACCACGTGAAATCTTTTATATGAAGTATAAAAATGACTTAAACTATAGTGTATAGTGTATAAAATTAATATGATAATAAGTGTAATTATACACTTATCATTGACGAAGGGGGCATCGAGCAAAGAGCAGGAGATCTTACTCCCCTACATCCCTCTGCAAATCAGCAAACCCAGTGTGTCAACGATAGAATTGCTACAAACAGAAGAGGAGGATGAATGGTTCACTCCCATTCGCAAATATTTGGAACACAACAAGCTACCAGCAGAGGAGTGTGTAGCTTAGAAGATAGTACGAAAGTCCTTTCGTTACGCGGTGATTGGCAGATAGTTATACCGGAAGTCCATCAGCCAAACATGGCTGAAATGCATGGGGCGCCTTAATACCGATTACATACTGCGCAAGGTTCACAAAGGCCTCTGCAGAGTACATAAGAAGAAGGATGCAATGGTTCGAAGAGCCATGTTGCAAGGCTTCTATTGGCCAACAATGGAATTGGATGCTAAGAATCTGGTCCAATCTTGCAAAGCTTGCCAAGCCTTCACAAAAATGTCCTCAGCACCAACCGGGTCGAGATCAATAATTCAGGCCGCATGGCCCTTCACCCTATGGGGCGTGGACTTGGTGGGGCCATTGCCGAGAGTGAAGTAGCAAAAATGTTGGGTCATTGTCGCCGTAGATCATTTCACCAAGTGGGTAGAAGATGAACCCTTGTCATCCATAACACCGAAACAAGTCACCTCCTTCTTCAGTAAAAACATTATGTCACTATTTGGCATACCTCATGCCATCATCGCGGACAAAGGGACACAATTCAACTACCACGCGTTCAAATGTTTTTGCCAATGGCTCAAGATACGACTTCGCTTCTCCAGCGTTTCCCATCCCCAAATGAATGGGATGACGGAAGTAACCAACCAAACCATTTTGGAAGGAATCAAAGTGAGGGTTCATTAGCACGGTTCGGCATGGCTAGAAGAGCTCAATAATGTCTTTCGGTCCTACAGAACCACTCCCTGGATAGCAATGGGTGAAACACCCTTCCTCCTCACTTATGGAACAGAAGCGGCAGTCCCCGTTGACATCTGTGCACCCAATGCAAGGGTGGTAAATTACATCGAGGGGGCTCCAATGACTACTTACTGAGACATAACTTGGATTCCTTGGAGGAAAGGAGAGAACAAGCCCTCATCCGCATGACGAAGTATAAAAGATGTCGCTCATACGCAACCAAAAAATTAAGCCCCATTCTTTTCAAGAAGGTAAGTTAGTCCTTCGTAACACAAAGGACTCACAAGCTAAAGAATGGCGAGGGAAGCTCGGCATTAAATGGGAAGGTCCATTCAAATTAGTGAAGCGGATTGGTAGCAAGCCTACAAATTATCTACCCTAAGGGGAAAGATTCTGCCTTGCACATAGAATGCAGCATCCCTTTGAAAGTTTTACCCAAGATGATAGCGATTGTAATACCTTGTGTATCGTAGGGCTGTATTTTGTAAGCATTCAAGACAATGACAATAAAATGTTCTACAAAAATTTCTTTCTTAAAGCTGAAGTAGGCGATCACAACTCATCAAGCCTGCATGGTCAAATCCCTGGAGATCCCCTCGGCGCTCTCTGATAAGTGTATAATTACACCTATTATCATATTAATTTTATACACTAAACACTATAGTTTAAGTCATTTTTGTGGTTCATATAAAAGATTTCACGTGGTATGTAGTTGTTTTTGTTGCAAATGCAGATACTAGATAAATCTTGGGAGTAAAATGATCTAATCTGGAATTCTATATAAAAAGAGTGAAAAAGGTGCGAAAGGATGCATGGAACTTAAAGATTTGGCTGAGGATCAAAGTTGTCAAAGATTGGTAAAGTTATAAGAATAATTCTGAAGAAAAACACAATTCACGGTCGTGACAAGCATTTGTGGTCGCGACTTGTATACTTCAGAATAGAAAGTTGCTAGATAAGTATTCACGATCACGACTCCGATGTTGTTATGGTAAAATATTCTTAACTACCAACCACTAGATAAGAGCGATCAACCGCCATCACCTACCAACGAGAAAACATCTATCAGAAGTTAACCAATCATGAAAAGGTGCCTATCTATTGTGGATTCGATTCAAGCTTCTCAACCAATCACAATGAAGTGATACAATCTTTCGCCAATGGACACAACTCTTCGTATGGATAGACGCAACCCTTCAAACTCTATAAATAGGGCTCCAAACCTCACCAATTTCGTGGAATGGAGTGCAGAGAGTGTGGGATGGTGTATAGTGCATAGTGTGTGCATAGATAGAGAGAAAAAATATTTAGTTTTCTCAATGTTCATTAGTGTTAGCAAGAAATTTTTTAAGTAATTCGAATCCTTGTTTCTATCACTAGATTTCTCTATATATTTGAGCGATTGTTGTATAAGTGTACTTGCAAATCACTTATCAATAAAAGTTTTCATTCTTCAACATTCGTTTTTTCGATATTCATGAAGAATAGCATCCTAGTAGAGGTTCTGTACAGACCGAGACCGAATTCAAAGTAGACGTAGGAATTGCGAGAATTGATGACTCTCATTAAAGAGTGGATACGGTTTGATCAACTTTAGCTTTCACTTGCATACCATACAGCTTTGCTTTTCTTTCTACTTATACTTTCTATTTCGATGTTTATGATATGTCTATGTGTTATAATGTGTATTTCGTGTTGAATCTTTTATATTAATCAAGTTATATGCTTTGGAGTTAACTTTCAGAGTAGTTTCGAGGTTAACGAGATTGTGTATAATCACTGGATCTGTGAATTTAATTTTAATACTATTTAGTGAGCCGGCATTTTTGGAATGGTAACTTGCTAAATGTGGCTATGTGAGAGCAACCCGTACTAAGCATAGTAATATTGTTATCCAGGTTTATATAATTGTCTTGATTCATTTGCGCTAGATTTAGAAAAGTCATTTCATGTGTTGCTCTGCAGTGAATCATTGAACATTTTAGTGTCTAGAACTGATTCTGTTAGACTAGTTTAGTGAACATAATAACTTTATTAAACTTGCATGTTTTTGTTTACTATACTTATTTCGTAGGAAAATCTATATATTAGAATCTCTAATCTTCCATAAATATATTTATCCATTCTTCATTCTAATCCTCCTATCCAAAACTTCAAATTATTTTATTTTATTTTCTTCATTCTGTTTTACTTGTTGATCTTTAGAGCTAGACCTTCCCTGTGGGATCGATATCTTTTAAAACTACATCATAAGTGTATATTTGCAATTATCATCATTTTTCTATCTTGATAAGTCGTATTGGCAACACTTATACTTTACATGAGCAAATTTTTGGCACCTTTAATATCTAGCCAAAATCTTTGCAAAAAAGTTATTAAACTTATCAGCAGAAAAGTGGCAAATAGACACCAGGTGAGATGAGCTATTTGATCGAATCCTTGACATGCAAACTATTGAAATCATTGTAGCAGACCTCTAAGATCTGAAGTAGAAAGTGCAATCTTCAGCTTTGCCTCCATGTCAATTATCCTTGGGCAGAAGTTGTTCATGGTTTTCAGAGTAAACTCTATGAATCATACATCCCAGTTGTTATCAACTGGTCTTTATTCTTTTACATATCATAGATACAATCCTTTATCGCATTCAGCTTTTTATAAACAAAGAGACCATTATCTGGGTTGAGTTACTCAGTTGGCTCTGGAAATAGTTTTCCCATCGCTTCAAGGAGAGCTTTTTGCGCCTTTTGACTGAATCATCAGTGTTTTATTGATAAGTTTGCAGGTTGAGTCAAACTTCTCATCAAGCGCATCCAGGTTCAACACAGGCATCTCAGCTTTCTTTGTAGTCTCATCATAGTTTTGATTACCAGATCAATCTTCTTATCATAGCTAATAATAAGCTTTGACATGATCTCCGTCAGTTTTCACATCTTGTGACCAAAATCTTTGGTTACTCCCACTTCTATGTACACATCGTTGATCTTGGTGTCTATGCTTCTCTTTATTTTGACCTGCTCTTTGCCAAATTTGTGAAACTGCGTAGCTTGAGTTGCTAGTGTGGCATTAAAGCTACTCAACTACTCTGCAGCAGGGTCAATACGACCCTACATCTTTCTTATAGTAGATGTGGGGATAGAGGTGATAACTGCATTGAGATGAGCTGCAGAGTTAGAAAGTATGATTAAGATTAGAGCCACCTTATCAATGAGGATTTTTGCACTTTCCTTCGCCAGATGGTTGCATATTGCGTTCAGGCTTCCTTGAATATTTTTTAATTCTTCATAATAAACTGATTTAGAGGGAATGGATGAGTGCTCATCAAATTCTCAGAGCTTTGCCTTTGACTTTGTAGACAAATTCGTCAATTCTTAAGATAGTAGCATACGACTTACTACTCCATCCAACTCAGCATCAGTTTTAAGAGTTGGGAATTTCTTCCTTGCTAACACCCAAATCTGAGCTAAGATGGTTGAATCATCCAAGTCTTCTTAGATTGATTTGGTGCTGGAGGGTGTTGCTTCATTGATTGTGAAATTTGCCTTGCTGAGCAGAGTTCTCATCTTTAGGAACTTTTCCAATCTGAGGGATTAGAGGGGTAGAGGTTGGTTTGGAAGAAGGGTTAGGAGAGGCAGTATCTTTTACAAAAGATGAAGTGGGTGTTGGATTAGATTTTACAAGAGAAGTATTATGCCAGTTATGGTATTTGGAGGAGATGAAGAATGGTTTGGAGAAGGAGTATAAACTGTGGAATTTACAATTTCTAGAATTTGAGGGAGGAGAATTTACAAGAGAAGGCATTTGAGAATTTATAGGGGAAGAAGGTTTAGGATTTACATAAGAAATAGTGGAAGGATATAAAGGTACCTGGGGGTTGGCTGATTAACACAAGGATGGGTCAGCATCAAGTAACTCAATCTAAGTTGGAAGTGTCTTAGCTTGAGTGTGAATTGGGCTTGGGATGCTGGAATCAGGAAGTGCAGATTATTCCTGATCTATGATTTCCACAATGGGAGATTTTGGTCAGTGAAGATCCATGTGGATTAATCGTAGAGGATATCCTAGATTGGAAGCTACTGCTAATGACGTGCTGCCGAATTACTCTAAGGGAATGCCGCGCCAAAGGAAGGCATGCATCAAGTGTTAATGCCCTTAACTTGGATGCCTTGTTTCTTTTAATAAGTTTTATAAACCTATAAGCATCTATAGAATGTTTCAACTTAGATTATATCAATCATGGCATGCTTTGGAGTTCCTTTAGGTTTAATTTTAAGGTTTGAAATTCCGCCTTGCAAGTTTACATGTTCTATTACTGTCTTCATTAACCAGCACGTAGCTCCCACTATGTCCTCGCACTTTCACGCTATGAAATAGTCACAGACTTTAATTTTTTATATCAATGAATATATACACACACACATAAGAACATATATATAAGACTATTGAAATACATAATTTAGAAACAATCATCGATATATAACAAATATGCCTTATTAGTGATAAACAATAATCTGAAACTATTATTACATTAGTGACTAATAAATATATAACACCCTAATTGCCTCTAGGGTATACATCATGTCTAACATGTTATACTTTTGTTGGAGTGTGAGTATATTATCTCCCCCCTATAGTAGTAGTGTTGATGGTGCTCACCTCCGCCTTAGAGTTTTGTTGGTCTAATACAGATTAAATAACACAGCAGAGGGGAGGGGGGTGAATGCAATAACTTGGTTCTTTTTAAGTTCATAAAATTCTTTTTCCAAGTTCAATGTTAGATGCATGCTGAGTAACTCATGCTGAGTACTTTACTCAGCTTAGATTGGTTTTTCAAGCTTAGTGATAAAAAGAGAGAGAATAATGAATGAACAAGACACTATAAAGACAAGCGACAAAGGTAAGAAACTTTAACACTTGAGATTTATCCTAGTTCGGCCTTGAGACTACCTCTTGTCCATGGATTCCTTTCTGAGCTTTAATCGACTAGTGTTTCTTTCCTTCCTTAAAGAGAAGCCTTTATAGCAAGTAGAGCAATTACAAAAAGTACATTTCTTTCTAAATACCTCTCAATACAAAATTTAGGTACCCTTCCTAAACCGTCACTCAGATTTGAATAGAATAACAAACTAAGGATTTCAACTTATTAAAATTGTTGGATCCTTTTATAATGTTAAATCTAAGATTTAATTCTCTTTATTACAAACAGATTAGATGATTTTCATTTGCTTTGAATTCTTGATTTGAAAATTCTGAATGCTAGGAATATTTGGATAGTATTTTAGCTCTTAAGAAATTCGAGCGGATATACCTAGTTTGAACGTCTGCTTCAGTCTTCTATTTATATGTGAAGATCTTAGAAGTAGCCATTGCAAACTTCTCATATTGAATTTATCTTCAATTTCTCTTCACTTTGTAGCTTTCGAACTTGTCCATTTGAAACAAATTCCATGATGTTTAGAGACAGAGAATTCGAACGTTGAAGTGGGAGATTAATTCATTAATCTGAATGAGTAAAAAACTCGTTTCTTCAAGCAATTTTGTTGTGATAGAGAGATGCGCGAGATGCAATGTGGAGACTTGTGATTTGTCTGGTTCCTGACATTGTAGAGTTGCACGGAGATAGTGAGAAATGGAGTATGTTAGAGGATTCCTTTTGTCTTGGACTTTAGCGAGGATTCTCAAACATTCAGTATTGACACCTTTTCATTGTGAGGACCACTTGAAATATCTTCTTTAATTTCAACACTTTTTCTCCTGAAAAGCATCAAAGAAATATTTCATCTATCACAAATAGCGTTAAAAGGATATGTGCCATTTAATTCTCTGAGTGTTAAAGAACTCAGCTTTTATAAAATAAAAGCTACTCGGCTTTGCAGAGCCCGTATCTTTTAAACTATGTAATACTAGGTTAAACTCAGCTTTTCTTACTCTAAGCAATAACTTAATTAAAAACTCAGTACACTAAGTTGTATTCCCTTAAACAAATAAGTAAACTTGTTTAATTAAAAGTCTACTTAGTACTCAATTAATTTCACTATCCTAGAAAGTTTGTTATTTCCAAAACGTTTTAAGTATTGTGAAGTACCATTAACTTGGGTTCAACAATGATAAATGTATAATTACACTTATTTTCCTATTAATATTATACACTAAACACTATAGTTTAAGTCATTTTTATACTTAATATAAAAGATTTCACGTGGTATGTAGTTGTTTTTTATGTAAATGCAGATACTAGGTAAATCTTGGGAGTAAAATGATCTAAAGTGGATTCTATGAAAAAAGAGTGAAAAAGGTGTGAAAAGATTGCATGGAACTTAAAGATTTGGCTTAGGATCGAAGCTGTCAAAGATCGGTGAAGTTACAAGGAGAATTCTGATGAAAAATGAAATTCACGATCACGACAATCATTCACGGTCGCGACTTGTTCTTCTTAAAAATAGAAATCTACCAATCAAAGATTCACAGTCATGACTTGTATATCACGGTCACGACTTGGACGGTTTTCTAGTTTAATCTTCTTAACTACCAACCACCAGATAAAGATGATCAACCACCATCAACTACCAATGAATAGACACCTATCAAAAATCAACCAATCATGAAAAGGTGCCTATCCAATGTGGATTAGATTTAAGCTTCTCAACTAATGTCAATGAAGTGATGCAATCTTTTGCCAATGGACACAACTCTTCGTATGGATAGACGTAACCCTTCGAACTCTATAAACAGTGCTCCAAACCTTATAATTTCATGTAGTGAGACAGAGGGAAAATAATAGAATGCATGAGAGAAATATGGTGTGTGTGTGTGTGTATAGATAGAGAATTCACTACGTTCATAAGTATTAGCAAAAATGTTTAAGTGATTCGAATCCTTGTTTCGATCACTAGATTTCTCTATATTCTCGAGCGATTGTTGTATAAGTGTACTTGCAAATCACTTATCAATAAAAGTTTTCATTCTTCAATTTTTGTTAGTTTAATATTCGCAAAGAATAGCATCCTAGTGGAGGTTCTGCATGGGCAGAGACCAAATTCAAAGCAGACGTAGGAATTGCGGGAATTGACAACTCCCATTAAAGAGTGGATACGGTTTGATCAACTTTAGCTTTCACTTGCATACCTTACAACTTTACTTTGCTTTTTACTTATATTTTCTATTTCAAAGTTTATGATATGTCTATGTGTCATAATGCATATTTCGTGTTAAGTCTTTTATATTAATCAAGTTACATGCATTGGAGTTAATTTGAAGAGTAGTTTCGGGGTTAACAATATCATGTATAATCACTAGATCTGTGATATAATGCTATTTAGTGAGCCAACATTTTTGGAATGGTAACTTGCTAAATGTGATATGTAAGAGTGACCTGTATTAAGCATAGTATTGATGTTGTCCAAGTTTATATAATTTTCTTAAATCGTTTGTGCTAGGTTTAGAAAAGTTATTTCATGTGTTGCTCTGTGGCGAATAATTGACCATTTGGGTGTTTTGAACCGAGTGTGTTAGATTAGTTTAGTGAATCGTAATATCTTTGTTGAACTCACATGATTTCTCTTCTATCCTTATTTCGTAGGGAAAATCTATATATTTAGATTCTCTAATCTTTCATATCTATATTTACTCATTCTTCTAACCCTCCTATCCAAAATATCAAACATATCTTATTTTCTTTATTCTATCTTCCTTGTTAATCGTTAGACTTAGTTCCTTCTCTGTGGGTTCGATATCTTTTAAAACTACATCGCAACTGTATACTTGCAGTTATCATCATTTTTCTATTTGATAAGAGGTGCTGACAACACCTATACTTTACGTGAATAAGTTTTTGGCGTCATTAATATATAGCCAAACTCTTTGTCAAAAAGTTATTAAACTTATCATTAAAAAAGTGGTGAACAAACAATCTCCCCCTTTTCAGAATAGACAACAAACCATGTTGTAGAAGAGATTAATTGTATAAATAGTTTAAAGATATAGAAGTACCTGGTAGATGATGCAAGACTCCCCCATACTGAGTGGATTCTCATCAGTTAGATTAACTCCCCCATACTTAGAGGAATTTTCTTTGATTTTAGGACTTTTTTTTACTTCAGTTTTTCTTTGAGGTTGGTCCTTACATTAATTCCTATAACAGTTTATAAGTAGAAATCACAAAAAAATATAAAGTTAAGAAGCTCTTAACTTGATAGACAAAAACTTGTAATTTTTCATTGATACTAAAAGCTTAGTCAGTACATAAAACATGTTCAAAACTAAGTGAATACATTTAAGTCCAATTAAAAGCTTAACTGCCACTTTTTTTATAGTTGCTTTATTGGTGCTCATGATGTTGAGACGTTTGTTCATGTTGGGGCTGTTGATGTTGAGGATGCTGAGATCTATGGGGTAATGAATGACGATATTGCAAAGCCATCCTTGTTGCATCTTCCACTACTTTCTCCCCCTTTGTTATCTAGCCTTTCACAATTTCTTCCAAGCACAGATTAATGGAGTCGATAGTAGCTTGGAAGTTCTCTTGCTTCCCTATGATAGCTGGAGACATCACTGACTCTGGACTCTTTCCCTTTTAGTAAGAGGATTTCTTGATAATTAAGTTCTTCAAGAAGTAGGTGATGACACCAGGTGAGATGAGCTATTTGATTGAATCCTTGACATGCAAACTATTGAAAGCATTGTAGCAAACCTCTGAAATCTGAATTAGAAAGAGCAATCTTCAGCTTTACCTATCCTTGGGCAGAAGTTGTTCATGGTTTTCACCTTGAACTCTATATCCCTTAAATCATACACCCTAGTGGTTACCAGCTGGCCTACATTCTTTTCCATATCATAGATATAAGCCTTTATTGCATTCAACTTTTTATAAATATAGAGATCATCATCTGGGTTGAGAAACTTAGTTGGATCTTGAAATAGTTTTCCCATCGCTTCAAGGAGAGCTTTATGCACCTTTTTGACTCAATCATTGGTGTTTTCATTGATAAGTTTGCAGGCTGAGTCAAACTTCTCATCAAGAGCATCAAGGTTCATCATAGGCTTCTCAACTTTCTTTGTAATCTCATCAATAGTTTTGATTACCCGATCAATCTTCTTATTATAGCTAATAATAAGCTTTTACATGTTCTCCATCAGTCTACACATGTTGTGACTAAGATCTTTGGTTACTCCCACTTCTTTGTACAGATCGCTGATCTTTGTGTCTATGATTCTCTTCATTTTAGTATGCTCTTTGACAAACCTATGAAACTATGTAGCTTGACTTGCTAGTGTGGCATTCAAGCTACTCTGTTGCTCTATAGTAGCGCCAATACTACCCTTCATGTTTCTGGTGGTTAATCAAAATAGTAATTGAACATGCAAACGTTGCAAGACAGAATTTCAAAACTTAAAATTAACCTAAGGATCTCCTAAGCATGCCATGATTGATATAATCTAAGTTAAAATGTTCCATAGATGCTTTTAGGTTTATAAAGCTTATAAAAGAAACCTAGCATCTAAGTTTAGAACACTAGCAACTGATGCATGCTTTCTCTTTCTTTAGTTGCAGTGTTCCCTTAGAGTAATTTGGTAGAAGTTCATTAGCACAAGCCTCTAAACTAGGATGGCCTCTACGATTAATCCACACGAATCTTCACCGACCAAAACCTCGTTGAGGTAGAACCCGTTAGTAGACAGTAGTTGCTTGACCGCTCGAAAATCAACCTGAAAATAAAATTGAGAAGGCTCACTTTAATTAGAAAGAGCTTTCAAAATAATTCTTTGTTTGGAGTAACTCATGAAGGATCTCACACAACTAATGAAGAAAGAGATGTCGAACTCAGAGAGAAATGATGAGCTAAAGTGTGGAATAAAGAGTAGTTGGAGGCCTATATATAGGGAAAAAGGGGGAGTGTTTGACTCCCCCTTAAACACAAAGTGAAATGAGAATATTCCCATCCCACTTAGTGGGTTAGCCATGCAGATCACTTGGACCCGTGACCTCAAGCCCATGCTTGTGGTCTGCCGGTGCACCGCGCTAGTTGGCTTGCAAATCGCTAGCGATCTGTTCAGCTCGCCGGGTAGTCGCGCAGGCCCCACTCCAAACATCGCACATTCGTTTTGGGCCCACTCACAATGGGAAAAATTCCCTAACTCCACTCTGTGCTAATTTCCCTATTTTCTCTTTATTCCCTTTAATTATTAATTCAATCCTACCAATTAATAATTCTTCTAATGAATTCGACAATCAGATATTCTCAGCATAGACCTAGTCTATAGGTTCTTTACTTAGTCCAATAAAGACCCAAAGTGTGTAACCTCATAGGATCCCAAAGTGTTGAGCCGCTAGAGGTTAACCTAAACTTGGCTTCCCATCTGGGAACCTTTAGGCTTAGTGTTCCAAAGTGATATGGAACCCGATAGCTCTAGAAGAACAAATGGGCTTTCTAGCAAAGGTGTAAGATCCCCAAATACTTGAAACGTCACATGCTTGTGACTTGATCTGGTTCTGCAATAATAACCAATACAATACACTCCTTCCATCAGTTTAAGTACCATCCAGTTTATTGAGCTTGGATTAAGTGTCAGCTCAGGTAATAGCCGTAGCTATCCTAGAATTAGACTTGTTCACAAAGAACACCACTAGACCATTATGTATCAAGATTGACTAGAAACTCATTCTATCAATCTTATACTCTGATTAGAGGTTTATGAGTGTGTCACTTCAATAAGGGGCCCTAAGGTACATCTCCCACTATATTACTATATCATAAGCGATGGATCCCATCTTGACTACTCAGCTTATCAACATGTGATCATCACTATACTCGTAATCACCCATGTCATCCTTATTTTCTAGGAAGGAATAAGTATGACCCAAAGTATAGCAACTCCTACATAAGGTAACCAATATCTCATGTTTGAGGATACTTGTACTGCTACTACAATAAGACATGACACGAACACATGGATATAGTTATTTCCAAGTTGTTATCTTATAAGAGTCTCCAATGTATTACCAAATACATTCATGTGTTAACTCAAGGTACCACCTTCAGCTTGTGAGATTGGTTTCTTAGATCTAATCAAAGGAGTAAGCCTACACATGCTAGACTTTCCATTCCATTGATATCCAGTCTCAATGAAACTACGAATAGGGATATTTAGACTATTCATAGTAACATGTATGTGTAGTTCTCATGCCACATAGCTCCCACTATGTCCTTGCACTTTTACGCTATGAAGTAGTCAAGGACTTTATCTCATAAATGTGCATATACATATAAATACTACACCTATATAATACCAGCGATATACATAAATTAATTTAAAGCATTGATAAGCAACAAAGATGCCTTAACTATTATTATTAATAATTTGAAACTGTTTGTACATTATAGCTAACAAAGATATATCGCCCTAATTGCCTTAAGGATATACATCATGTCCCCCATTTGCACTAGAGCCAATTACCCATGTTCTTCATGCCATACTCGTTAACATGTTGGTCATGTTTGACCTGAGTCAATGGCTTAGTTAGCCCATCTGCTAGATTCTGATCCATCAGGATATATTCTAAATATATATCTTTTATGGCTACTGTCTCCTGAACGAGATAGTACTTTCTAAGTATATGTTCGTTTCTATGACGAGATCGTGGTTCCCTTACCTTAGCAATAGCCCCATTGTTATCGCAATAGCCCGCTATTAGATTTACAATGCTAAACACCACACCTAGATCACCAATAAATCCCTTAAGCTAGACGGCTTGCTTAGCTACTTTTGAAGTAGCTAAATACTTAGATTCTGTGGTTAAAACAACAGTCATATCCTATTTTTAACTTTACCAAACAACTGCCCCTCCATTTGACATAAACACATATCCTTACTGAGACTTGTAATCATCCTTATTAGACTAAAAACTAGCATCAGTTTATCCCTTCAAAGTGAGATCACTTTATCCATATACTAAAAACATATCCTTAGTCCTACGTAAGTACTTAAGAATAGTTTTAATGGCCATCTAATGCTTCTCACCTAGGTCAGATTGAAATCTTCTCATGACGCTCAATGCATGTGAGACATCAGGTTGAGTGCATACCATAGCATACATGATGGAACCTATAGCTGAGGCATAGGGTATTCCATTCATGTGAAGTCTCTCCTCTTGTGTTCTCGAACCCTCAGATTTTTAAAGGTTAATCCCATGAGATATTGAGAGAAGACCCTTTCTTAACTGCTCAAGGTTAAATCTAGCAAAAACCTTATCTATGTATGTACTTTGCGAAAGACCTAGTAGCCTTCTAGATTTATCTCTGAAGATTTTTATACCAAGTATAAAAGCTGCTTCTCCAAGGTCTTTCATGGAGAACTTCTTTGATAGCCATAACTTAACTGTGTGAAGAAAGGAATATCATTTCCTATTAGTAATATGTCATTGACATATAACACAAGGAAAATGATAGCACTCCCACTATCTTTCTTATATACACAAGGCTCATTAGCATTTGACACAAAACCAATTTCTCGGATTATCTCATCAAACCTAATATTCCAACTCCTTGATGCTTGCTTAAGTCCGTGAATGTACTTTAGCAACTTGCATACCTTCGAGTCATCCCTGGATGTAAAACCCTCAAGTTGTGTCATAAACCCATCCCTATCCATATTCCCATTAAGGAATGCTGCCTTTACATCCATCTTCCAAATCTCATAATCGTAATGAGCGGTGATGGCAAGGATTATACTGATAGACTTCAGCATGGCCACCGGTGAAAAGGTTTCATCATAGTCAAAGCCTTCTTTTTTACTGTACCCTTTTGCAACCAACCTTGCTTTATAGGTAACTACGTTACCTTCCATGTCAATTTTCTTCTTGAAAACCCACTTGCATCTTATGGGCCTAATCCCACTTAGAGCATCAATCAAGCTCCAGACTTGATTTTTGTACATGGAGTCCATCTCCCACCAAATGGTTGTAAGCCATTTGTCAGATTCTGAGCCGTTCATTGCCTCCTTATAAGTCTTGGGCTCATCATCTTCCATAAGGAAGAGATGTTTATCATCAGTGATGAGAAACCCGTATCGCTCTAGAGCGATTGGAGCCCGGCCTGACCTACGCAATGTCGGTGTTATAGTAGGCTATTCCATGCTTACACTATCTTATGTAACAATTTTAGGTATAATCAGTTGATTATCTATTTAATCTTCTTAAGTGCCTAACTCAAGATTGCTCCCACTAGCTTTTGCAAGTATATGCTCATTCTCGGGGAATTGAGCATTACTAGAAATAAGGAATTTTTATTCCTTGGGATCAAAGAAGGTATACCCTATAGTCTTCTTAGGGTAACCTACAAACAGAAACCTCTCAAACTTAGCACCCAGCTTATCTGGAATAGTCCTCTTTACATAAGCATGACATCCCCAAACTCTCAAGTGAGAAAGAGCTAGTTTCTTACCATACCATAATTCGTATGGAATTTGATCAACTAATTGAGATGGAACTCTATTTAGAATATAAACTACGCTCTCAAGTGCATAACCCCAAAAGGATCTACTGAGTGCTTAGTACTTAGGAAATAATACATTCAGATGTATGTGATCCAATGATTGTTAAGACACATGAGGGTTTCGTCTACTTCATAACCTTTATCGATGATTACTCATGATGGACTGTTGGCTGGAGGATGAACCCATTTCTCCTTTGAAGATGTTATGTCAGTAGTCAACTCATCTAATCTCTTAGTGATCTTGCTGTTATGACATTCATGATGTTCATCTTTTTCTTGAAGAAAGCGGATCTCAAGAGATAAGGAAGCAATAGTGTCTTCCTAATCTTCACTTCTCTTCACTAGCTCTTTGATGTTTTTGATCAACTTGTTAGTTAGCTTCATTACATCAAAGAGTACCTTGGTGAATTCTTATATTAAGAAAGAGATTTCATAATGTACCTCAGCTTGTTAGTTTTTCCCTAAGTTAGCAACAAATGAGTTACTCTTGGAAGCAGATGTTGAGCTCTCGCCCCTTTCATTCTCAATTGTCATCAAGAAAAGGTTGGCGAAATTCGTTGCTTCTTCATCAAATGATGAAGATTCTTCAGAATCACTCCAGGTGGCAACAAGTGCCTCATTTTTCTTATGAGCCTCTTCTTGAATATATCCTTCTTGGATTTTGGATAAGAGAACTGAATATGGCCCTTCTCACCACAGCCAAAGAATTTGATGTCTTTGATCTGCTTCTTCCTTGGTCCTTCCTCAGCTCCGCGCCAATGCTGAGTTACCTTGGTTTTGCTGGGGAATTTCTTCTTAGGGAATTTCCCATCATTCTTCATGAAGCGCTTGAATCGCCTTGTCAAAAGTGACATATGCTCATCTGAGTCAGTGTTGGTGGATTTGTCAGAGGAATCAGCATTTATGACAACGGCTCTGCCCTCTTTCTCCTTGCCTTTACTCCTCTTAGATTGATCAGTATATTTCCTTAAGGATATATCCCAAGTCAGTAAGGTGCCTAGAAGCTCATCATAGTTGTAGGTTCTCAGATCATGAGCCACCTCGATTACACTCTTCTTGGTATCCCATGTTAGAGTAAGAGTGCAGAGATTCTTCTTCACCATATCTTCTTCAGTGAACTCCCTACTTAATCTCTTCATTTCATTAATGATGTTAATGAATCTGGTATTCATTGATTGAATACCCTCAATGGCACCCATCTGGAACATCTCATACTCTTTCAGCATGAGGTTAATCTTTGACTCCTTGACATTGTCATTCCCCTCATAGGTGATCTCCATCTCTCTCTAGATTTCTTATGTTGTCTTGTATCATAAGACCTTGTTAAACTCTGAAAGATCTCGCGCATGATGTAAGTAATTGATGGCTGCCACATTCTCTTTGAGAAGCTTTAGGTCAACATCATTGTAATCTTCTAGATTGATAAGGATATGTTCCCCATTCTGTACCATTGTAGGAATTTTAGGGCCAAGCTTAATAGTATAATGATTACCATCAAATAGTGGAGGCCTAGTTACAGACATTCCTTCCTTGAGGAGTGTAATCTAACCTAAGCCAGAGCTAAAAATGTTAGAAGTAATTTAGGATTTTTAATCAAAGACGGTGGGCATATAAGCTAAGAACTTGCTCTGATACCATCTATTGGTCTGATACAGCTTAAATAACACAGCAGGGGGTGAATGCAATAACTTGGTTCTTTTTAAATTTATAAAATTCTTTCTCCAAGTTCAATTTTAGATGTGTGCTGAGTAACTCACATTGAGTGCAGGTCTAAAACCTATAAACTACTCAGCTTCGCTGACTTAATTTATCTTCAATTGCTGCTGAGTACTTTACTCAGCTAGGATTGGTTTTTCAAGCTTAGTGATAAAAACAGAGAGAATGATAAAAGAATAAGACACTATAAAGAAAAGTGACAAAGGTAATTTAACACCCAAGATATATCCTAGTTCAGCCCCGAGCCTAACTCCAGTCCATGGATTCCTTTTCGAGTAGTCCACAAGTGTGTCTTTCCTTCCTTAGGTGGAGAAGCCTTTACAGAGGGTAGAGCAATTATAGAAAGTACCTTCCTTTCTAACTACCTCTCAATCAATAATTTAGGTACCCTTCCTAAACCGACACTAAGGTTTGAATAGAATTACTAACTAAGGATTTCAACTTATAAAAATCTTTGAATCCTTTTACAATATAAAATATAAGATTTGATTCTCTCTATTACAAACTGATTAGATGATTTGCATTTGCTTTCAATGCTTGATTTGGAATTTCTAAATGTTGTGAATATTTGACAATATTTCAACTCTTAAGAAATTCGAGGTGATTCCCCAAATTTGAACGTATGCTTCAGTCTTTTATTTATACTTGAAGGTCTTACAAGTAGCCATTGCAAACTTCTTATCATAACTTTATCTTCAATTTCTCTTCTCTTTGCAACTTTCAAATTTGTCTGTTTGAAACAAATTCCTAGAAAGTTAGAGATAGAGAATTCAGTTGAAGTAGGAGATTAATTTGTTAATCTGAATGTGTTAAAAACTCTTTTCTTCAAAAAATTTCATTCTGATAGAGAGACAAGCGAGATGCAACGTGGAGACTTGTGATTTGTTTGGTTGCTTACATTGGAGAGTTTCATGGAGACACTAAGAAACGATGCATGTTAGAGTATTCCTTTTGTCTTGGACTTTAGTGAGGATTCTCCAACATTCCATACTGACACTTTTTCGTTGTGAGGACCACTTGAAATATCTTCTTCAATTTCAGCGCTTTTTCTCCTGAAAAGCATCAAAGGAATATTCTTTCCCTCACAGACACTGTTAAATGCATATGTTTCATTTAATTCTCTAAGTGTCAAAGAACTTAGCTTTTATAAAATAAAAGCGGCTCAGCTTCGCTGAGCCTATATCTTGTAAACTATGTAATACTATGCTGAACTCAGTTTTTCTTACTCTAAGCCATAACTTAATTAAAAACTCTATAAACTGAGTTGTTTTCCCTTAGAAAAACTCAAGTAAACTTGTTTAATTAAAAGTCTACTTAGTATTTAATTAATTTAACTATCCTAGACAATTTATTATTTCCAAAACATTTTAAGTACTGTGAAGTACTATTAACTTAGGTTCAATGTTCGCAACTTTTCAACTGATAAGTTTAATAATTTATTCGCAAGATTTGGCTATATAATAATGGCGCTAAAAACTTGTTCTCATAAAGTATTGGTGTTGTTAGTACCTCTTATCAAATAGAAAAATGATGATAACTGCAAGTATACAGTTGCGATGTAGTTTTAAAAGATATCAAACCCACAGGGAAGGAACAAAGTCTAAAGATCAATTAGGGAAAAAGAAAATAAAATAATATAAAGTTTTGGATAGGAGGGTTAGAATGAAGAATGAGTATATATAGATATGAAAGGTTAGAGAATCTAAATATATAGATTTTCCCTACGAAATAAGGATAGCAGAGAAAACATGTAAGTTCAACAATGATGTTACAATTCACTAAACTAATCTAACAAACTAGGTTCAAAATACCTAGATGTTCAATTATTCATTGCAGAGAAACACATGAAATAACTTTTCTAAACCTCGCACAAATGAAATAAGATAATTATATAAACCTGGACAACATCAATACTATGCTTAGTACCTGTCGCCCTCACATAGCCACATTTAGCAAGTTACCATTCCAAAAATATTGACTCACTAAACAACGTTATATCACAGATCCAGTGATTATACACGATATTGTTAACCGCGAAACTACTCTTAAAATTAACTCCAACGCATATAACTTGATTAATATAAAAGACTTAACATGAAATACGCATTATGATATATAGACATATCATAAACTTTGAAATAGAAAGTATAAGTAGAAAGCAAAGCAAAGCAAGTTGTAAGGTATGCAAGTGAAAGCTAAAGTTTATCAAACCGTATCCACTTGTTAATGTCGTCAATTCCCGCAATTCCTACGTCTTCTTTGAATTCGGTCTCGGCCTATACAGAACCTCCGCTAGGATGCTATTCTTTGCAAATATTGAACAAACGTAAATTGAAGAACAAAAACTTTTATTGATAAGTGATTTGCAAGTACATTTATACAACAATCGCTCAAGAATATAGAGAAATCTAGTGATCGAAACAAGGATTTGAAGCACTTAAACATTTTCTTGCTAATACTTATGAACGTAGTGAATTCTCTATCTATACACACACTATATCTCTCTCATGCACTCTAATGTTTTCCCTCTAGTTGAATTTTTTTTGCACGAAATAGTAAGGTTTGGAGCCCTATTTATAGAGTTCGAAGGATTGCGTCTATCCATACGAAGAGTCGTATCCATTGGTGAATGATTGCATCACTTCATTGTGATTGGTTGAGAAGCTTCAATCTAGTCCACAATGGATAGGAACCATTTCATGATTGGTTGATTTCTGATAGGTTTCTATTCGTTGTTGGTTGATGGCGGTTGATCATCCTTATCTGGCAGTTGGTAGTTAAGAAGATTAAATCAGAAAAACCATCCAAGTCGTGACCGTGATATACAAGTCGTGACTGTGAATCTTTGATTGGTAGATTTCTGTTTTGAAGAAGAACAAGTTCGACCATGAATGATTGTCACGACCATGAATTGCATTTTTCTTTAGAATTCTCCTTGCAACTTCACCGATCTTTGATAGCTTCGATCCTAAGCCAAATCTTTATGTTCCACGCATCTTTTTGCGCCTTATTCACTATTTTTTCATAGAATTCCACTTTAGATCATTTTACTCCCAAGATTTACCTAGTATCTGCATTTGCATAAAAAACAACGACATA
>CATIWQ010312717.1:0-35802 GCA_949673415.1 Euphorbia schlechtendalii
TTATTATTTTGCAATACGTGAATCATGCATATAAAGTCTAAAAATGACCTAAGTGCGAATATGCATAACTAAGAAAATACGGTTTTCTGTAGATGTAATATAATGTGATCACATAAGAAATAAGTAACTTATCCTGGACCCGAATCTCTGTGTCTAAGTGGGCCATCCCTCGGACGTTAAGCCTCACAGGACTCTAATTCCTGGAAAGAGCTAATCCAGGTGGCGACTCCACACTAAGAGGCGGTAGATTTGGGTTCGAACCGATCTAAAATTGTTTTCGCTCTCTCTCTTTCAACCTTTTCCGGGTCCCTGACCCGGTGGTTTTTTTTTAAACACCCAGATGGACCGCGCCTCTCATCTCTGCGTGCTCTCGGCCCACCGCTCTGTGTCGCCCGCTCATAGTGGCGACTCCTCTAAGGATTTTTTCTAAAAGCTTGTTTTTTCAAAGATTTTAGATTTTGGATAAGTGCTGAAAATTATTGATCACATTATTCCATTTTCTCTTAATTATGACATATTCATAATAACACATTGTAGTAGAAGGGATTAGCCCATAAGTTTAAGGTACCCTTATTACCGCAATACTTTCTCTTGTACTAATCTGCCTCCTTGAGAAAAGATATTACTTGAGTGGGTGGAGCACTTGTTACCATATCGCATGTACCTCCCTCAACCCATTCGGGGAGAGGTTTGGAGTGTATTTTAGCACAACAAGAACCTTCTACATCAACAACCCATTTACGAACCCTCATGTAAATAACCCATAGGAATTTTCCCTAGGGTGTTACCCAACAAACGACCATGCATTATATTTTTCTTGCAGGTGCGCTCCTTAGCATCTTCATTGTATTAAGATGAACCAAACTTAGGATAGAGACTGGCCAAAAACCCTACACATGGGAGTTGTATGGTTGGAAGATATTACGTTGCATGTTATGTGCTACATGTATACTACTTTCAATATATCACTAAACAAATGTCATATTAACCATGAATTTTTGTGTAGACACTTGAACACATACACTCATGATATTAAATGTACATATCACGATACCAAACCAATATCACATACACTTAGGCATAGTTGACACTATAGATCATGTCACCCTAGGACAATATAAAACCACTAACCCCTTTTACAGCGAGATGTCCACTTGACATCCCACTATTAGCCTATACATGGCAAACATACCTTCCTTTTACTGCATGATGTCCACTTGACGTCCGACACTTAGCCCGCAATGGGAAATAACATTTCCACCACATTACCCATGAGATGTCCACTCAACATCCAACTCACAGCCCTTCCGGGGTAATTATACACACCAAAAGCCCAAACGGGGCAAATACCTACCCAAACCATTTCCCACATTAAAGGATATCCCGGTTGATGTCCTAACCTAAGCCCATGCGAGGTAAACTTACTTTGAAAGTCTTACCTTACCAAATCTTCAAAGGTATACGCTTCATACCCGAATACCTTACCAAATCTTCAAAGGTATACGCTTCATACCCGAATCATTCACCCACAGGAGGCAGTAATTCATGTATCACCACATACCTACAAATAGTGATGACCACACTCCACCCTAATTGGGCAAAATAACCAAATCACTCATCAGGTAGCTACATACGGTAGTTGTTTTCATTTTATTAAGGTATGTCACACCTCTTACCCGAAACAATTTTGACCTCCTCATTCCATGAGACCTAGTCATAGTACAAAACCTCAAACCATTGATTTATTACCACATAGGTAACTTAGTCAACTCACTTACATCACTCATTGTACAAATCTCAAATTTAACCACCGTTGTTGGATTTTCATTCCTACATGTTTTCATTTTTGCATAACGACTAACTTGTTTGTTTTAAATGGATTGACATACATGTTATTTCACATCATGGCATGCTAACCCCATGGGAATGCAGCCATAACATTAAAAATCTCATGCATTACCCACATCATGAATCATATCACTAATATTCTACTCGTGTACCAAAGGGGCTTGGAAGAGGCCTTCTCGTTGCTTGGTCCGCATTTCCCCAATTGTGGTCAATCTAGAGGGGTTTCCGTACACTGACTCAAGTGAGGACTCGGGTTTAGACTCAGATTCGCTATCATGGCTAATCCATGTGAAGAAGGTACGAGGGAAGATCACCCTACCCTTACGAGATAAAATTCTCAACAGTCGTCGGTGAGAGTCGAGATTGCAGCTACCTTAAATGCCTTTGCCAATAGCGAACAGCTAGCATCGCTTATTCGCTAACATGTCGGGAGGGCCCAGAATGCAGTTTCCAGCATGGAGGTCACCCTTAACAATATCAATCCAACAGGGGGACATCCTACCTCGCATGTAGTATCCTCAACTCCTACTGCCATTTATCAATTCGGGGCAGGACAAAGTCAGCTGAACCAATCTCAAATTGGTCTGCCAGGATATAACTTTGCAACTCCTTCCCAATTCTTCCTTGGACAAACTATCCAGCCGGCATTCGCACTGAGGCCCTTCCACCAACAGCCTATTCCCACTTGGTGTACGTCGGTTGCCTCACAGCTCTAGGGACCTCAACTGCCCCATTTTGTGGCATTTCCCCAGGCACAATATAGCTTTTATCCAAGCGTAGGGAATGCCATCCTCCAACAACCAGGAATGGCGGAACTATAGCAACAGTTCTTGGCAACTCACGGTGGCCACCCAAGGAACACATACCCTGCATAACCGATAATCGGGGATGAAGATAGCTTGCCCCCAAACTTTGCAATACCGCAGTTTGAGAAGTACGTAGGATCTGGTGACCCACGCACTCACTTAACACACTATCAGAAGGTGATGAGAGCACTAAGGGTCAGCGATCAAATGATGGCTAAGCTCTTCGTCGTCACCTTAGGCCACCCGGTCAACAAATGGTACAACCACCTTCTGCTGAACATAGCTACCTATTGGAATAGCCTCGCTCAAGCTATGCTGGAGCATTATGGTTTCAACTCTTAGATGGAAACCACAATGCAACATCTAGAGGCTATAAGGCAAAGGTAGGGTGAGAGCTTCAAATCCTACTATGCACGTTGGATAGTGATCAAGCTTCTGAACGGTGCACTACCATCATACAAGAATAAGTTTGGATCAGACATCTTCGTGAGCTATCAAGAAGTGTTTGAAAAGGCAGATAGGATGGAGCACTTCGAATCCATTGATACATCTAGGGGGAATTAACATCGAAAGATGATGAAGTAATAAATTAGCTTTTAGCTACTTTGCCCATGAGGCTTTTGAATTATTTTTGAATGAATTAAACTTTGTTTATTTGCTTGATATTCTATCAATGATATCACGCATTCTCATAAACATATACATATTGTTTTTAGCACATGTGACACATAATTTCATGAAATTAATTTGGGTGTAAATGAATTCCCCATAATAAATTCAAATGATTTGACTCTTGAGAGAAAGTGAGATAAATACATGTAATTAGACAAAGTGTGATAGCAATTGCCTCATCATACATGGGTGAAAGATCAATGGAAAGATCTCCAAGCATGAAACGTTCACTGACTCAACCAAGAGAACAAGGCACGCAAAGATCAAAAGAATCGAAGGTAAATAAGGCCATAATGTCGACTAAGCAAGTTGGGACCAAACAAATGATGCAATGCCACAAAGATGGAGTCAGATTGTTGAACACGTCAACAACTCCATCACAACCATTCATGGGACCAAACAAATGATGCAGGGCCATAAAGAAGGAGTCAGATTGTTGAACACGTCAACAACTCCATCATAACCATTCATGAGACCAAACAAATGACGCAATGCCACAAAGAAGAAGTCAGGTTATTGAACACGTCAACAACTCCATCACAACCATTCATGAGACTAAACAACTGGCGCAATGCTAAAAAGAAGGAGTCATATTGTTGAACATGTCGACAACTCCATCACCACCGGTGCAATAACACATATAAGGAGTCAGATAGTTGAACATGTCAATAACTCCATCACACGGATCACCACCATTCATGGGATAATCAAACAAAATACTATAGACAAAATGGAGTCAGATCGTTGAACAGGTCAACAGTTCCTTCACACAAGTTGCTACTATTTATGGGGTAATCATTGCACCATCAAAGGAAACATCGATGATCAAGACTCATCATCACATACATGTCAAGCTAGCAAAGCGGTGCGAGCACCAACCAATCAATCAAAAATGCTGAACGAAGCAATGAATGAAGTCGTGAAAATGGATGGTGACTGATATAACAAATCTACCAAGTCTTACACAATTGCTATCACGCATAGGTGAAAGAAATAAATTGATGAAAAGCAGTACGAATAAAAAATAAATTTGTATTTAGCCTGTTAATTAACACTCGGTTAGTTGAGCAAAAATTAGGGCTTCTTTTCAAACCACAAAAAGGATAGTCCGCTGAGTTGAAAACCTGAAAAGGGCGGCTCAGGAAAAACTTAGGACATCCAAAGAACCACATTGGTTAGAAAACCTGAAAGGGATAATTGATGGCAGGAGTCAAATCATTTGAAACATTTATACCCCTATAAGTTTATCAATGAATTGTCATTTTTGTTGAATCTTTATGCATATGCTTATCTTGATTGCTTGCATGCCAATGTAGAATGTCGCAGGTAAACATAAAAAAATATATATAATAAAGAAAAATGAGTTTGCTGGATTGAAAACCTGAAAGGGTTATCCAGGCAAAAATTAAGATGAGGTTTGATAGATTGAAAACCTGCAAGGGCGATTTATGTAGAAATTAGAACCAAAGAAATATCAAATTCATCATCTCCTCCTCGAAACGGTACGAGGCATCATATACCTTCAACACTTTAGGCAAAATAGCTTCCAAGTGATCATCGCCAACACAATATGGGATCAATGATTCATCCAGACTTTCCTCAAATTAGATCCAAGCTATGAACTTGAATCTAATTCAACGAACCCATGGTCATCGCTTTGAGGAAGTCATTAGTGGAATCCCCAACAAGACAAACCCTAGGGGCAACCATGCACCAGTACAAGAGAAGGCTCTTCAATTTATTCATGCATACATTACATTCGCATCATGACATTTACAGGAAAAAAAGATGCCGAACTGGGGTAACACTGTCTTGATAAACAAGAACCCCCACCTCCACATGAGGAACCTACAAACAAGATGATGGCCCGCTCAAGCTTAAAGTCAACATTGCAACATCACGGAGCAATTTTTGGAAACAAGTTAACATCCTATTAAGGAAATTCAAAACAAAACCGAAGAAGAAAAGGGTTATCTCGATGGCTAAAGGAAGAAATAGTCTCATTTATCAACCGGAGAATGAAATAGTTATCGACTACAACAGGGATGCCGTAGAAAGAAACGGTCAACCCGCCCACAAGGGGCATCAAGTACCTAACGGATTCTAAAGAAGGAGAAGGACAACCTTATGAAGACATAGCTAGAAAGGAAGGCCTATGTCATCATCAATTGGGAACAAGAAGTCACCAACCACATCGGTTAGGTATATTCTTAATCCCTCCTCTCTTTTTCTGTGATAATACTGGTTATACAACTAGTAATTATCACACGAGGGGTAGCTGGGAGCACGAGATTTTGTACCAGCTCACGGGTTCAATGATGATGGCTTTTCGAGATATTTATCCTCGAATCACACTTTTTTCGATCATTTGACGATCTTCAAATGAGAGTCTTCCTCGTCACTGAATTTAAAAAGACTTTAATTTAGCAATTAACTAAAAAATAAAAAAATACATAAAAAATTCGAAAACGCCGCCGAGAACTGGATCCGGAGCCTGCCTCACCGATATTTAGCGAGGCATGGTTCGCTAAAAGGTCTGGCAAACCTCGCCAGACTCTGGTGAGGCTCGCTAGGGGCCTGGCGAGGCACACAAAGATCTGGCAAACCTCGCTTAACACTGGCGAGGCTCACCAGGGGTCTGGCGAACCTCGATAGACTCGCTGGCGAGGCTTGCTTCGCCAAATTGGTGAGGCAAGCCTCACCATTTCTAGCAAGGCTCGCCAGCGAGTTTGGTGAGCTCGCCTGACTAGTTGGCGAGCTCGCCATCCTCTCTAGCGAGGTTGCCAACCAAGTATTCATGGTCGTGATATGCACTTCACGGTAGCGACCTTGACTATTTTTGGTTAACTCTTATCTTCTTTCAATCGCTAGATAAGAACGATCAACCTCCATCAATTACCCAATGAAAAGACACCTTTCGGAAGTCAACCAATCATGAAAAGGTGCCTATCCATTTTGAATAAGATCAAATCAACTCAATCAATCACAATGAAGTGATGCAATCTTTTACCAATGGACACAACTCTTCGTGTATATATACATAACCCTTTGAACTCTATAAATAGGGCTCCAAACCTTACAAATTTCGTGCAGTGAATGGTGGCATTGGAATTAGAAAAAGTGAGAGATATAGTGTGTACATAGATAGATAGTGAAATTATTTAGTTTTCGCTACGTTCATAAGTGTTAGCGAGAAAATGTTTAAGTGATTCGAATCCTTGTTTCAATCACTAGATTTCTCTATATTCTCGAGTGGTTGTTGTATAAGTGTACTTGCAAATCACTTATCAGTATTTCCATAGACTACTAGATGTCATTGCTTTCTTTTCTTGAACATATCCAAATGTAAAACAAATAGAGAGAATCACATTCATTTACATTCCATTTCTCTGCGGATTCCCTTTCCCTTTCATGTAAACCATTCATCTTTTGATCGAGTAAACATGCGACATAATTGTTGCACCAAAACGGTACCTCTTAACAAGTGTACTAAGGTCCATTGAAATAAGGCAAGTGCAATTGTCATTTCTACAAAGAGCAAGTAAAAAGATTTAAGAACATTCCCTAGTAGTTTGGCTAATGAGTTGCAATAAATAAAATCTTTGGGTAGTTGAATGAGAGTTAATTTATTTTCATAAAAATAAACAAAATAATTGATGAGATTTAACAAATAAAGAAAAGCAGGCTTGACCTTCCATCTTGCGATCTAAGTTTATCTTCCTAAAAACATGATCCTTAACTTAATGCATTACATACCATAGTATCTTGAACCTAAAGTCGCAAAGATTTCCAATCAGTCCCACTTGGGTTCTAGGTTAAGCCCTACTTAATTTTCTGTTTAGTACATCGTAAATAGGGTTAACTCGCATTAATTTTACTCAAGCATATGCTAGTATATCATCTATCTCTGGTCCATTTCAAGATTAATGTATGGGTGTAGGCTTTCTATTATAAATACGTTTCCAGTTAGTGCATGATAATTATAACTACGTAACAAGTGTGGGCACCACACATATAAAATTAGCATTCATACACACCATGAGCACATCATTAAGCTCAAGAAAGAATATAATATGAAGGAAGATTACCTTAGATTGATTTTTTAAGAAGGTCTTACCTGAGTCGCGACTACTCGCCCTTAATCATACCGAATGTAATTAGAGGATTGAATGAAACTGCTAAATGCATTAATGGAGAATAATTTTTTTTTCTTATAGTGGTAGATAGATAATAATAAAGATCACCCTCTCAATGCTTTAGAAGGCTCCATAAATAACCCACAAAAAGAGCAAGGATTAAAAAAATATAGGCCTAAATTATACCTCAAAACTATTGTCCAAGTAATTAAAATAATAAATAAAAGATAATAGTCAGAAGTTCACAAATGATGACTTTTACATTGAGATTCACAAAATAGTCACTTTCCCTTAATTAACTCTCTCTCTCTCTCTCGAACATGTCAAATCAGTCAAGTATGCCACCTTTTTGTTGACATCTATCTTTAGCTAAGATCTTGATGTTGATTTAGCCCTTTTTTACAACAATGAAAAGATCTCTCTTCACCTGATTAAAACATGAAATAAATCAAAATCTCAATAAAAATCAATCTTTTCTTTACTGATTATCGCACAAATCTGCATGAATTTAATGGTATATTTTCTACTCGTCAAATATCTCTATACTTGAACACTGCCTGTCATCGAGCAATCTGTTTGATACAAGGAGTTGGGTGAGTAAATTAAAAAAGAGAGCTCAATATATTCTGTAAAGGCAAATGTTAGTAGCTATAGGCTTAATAATTGGTCAAGTCTCTACCATGACATAAAGAGGTCTTACACAACATTAAGGTCTTTAGGGGTTAGGAGTAGGTAAAGGGAGAGGGAAATTGTGTGATTAGATATCTTAAAACAAAGAGCTAATGAAGTACGACAACTTTTCCTTGAGGTGCGCCAAGTTCTTGATTATATGTTATATTTTTCTTTGAAGGGAAAAAGAGATCTTGATAATTAAAGTTCACAGAAGATTTTTATCTTGAAGCACAAGCAATCTAAATATTTTTTTTCTGAAGTTATTTTATAAGGAGAGAGAGAGAGAGGGAACTTGATGATACAACTATATCTTTTTTTGAATGAAACAATACAAACTGATTTACAAGATTGCAAGATTTTTTTATCTAACTTCCAATTTAGAATTTTTTTTCCTTAAGTGATGCTAGCAAGTAAGTTCTTGGTGGTTGCTGAAGAATTTATTTGAATATTTAATGATGCAAGATCTCAAAGGTTTTGGAAAATCAAAGTGAGGGATGAGGGTTAATGTTGTGTTTTGAAAAAGGGGCTTAAGACTCAAAGGGTGTCAAATAATGGTGATGTCAAGGGTAGGTTGTTTAGCTAAAGTGGGTAAAACCTAATGCCTTAATCTTCTTGTATAAGTTCTGATTGTCAATGTGATTTTAACAAGACTAGCATATAATTATTATATGTATCTCCCATATCAAGTTCTAGCTAAAACATAAGCTCCTACCCTCTCAGAAAGAAAACTATTAAATTATGCATTCACATTCTCAATCTCTTTCTAGATTAAGGTTTAAACACAACCTCAGCTACTTAGTTGAAGTAAAGATTAAAAATTACCTACTTACACATGCATAACAAGACCAATAAGATTAAAATGCCAAGTTTTTGAAATGCTCTAAACTAAGTTTTACTTCTTTTTGCTAAACTAATTAATTTCAGAATTGCTTTAAGCTCTCTTAATTGAATACATGACCAAACAATCTCATTATTTCCATAGACTACTATAAAAAAATTATGTTCTCGTAGGGAAAAAGATAAGTAAAAATTGAAATAATAATTAGGTTAAATTCATGTTGAGCTTAAAGTGATTAGCACAAGGCATTTTGAAGTACAGTAAAGACTTCAATTATTTATAAGGGTCCGAATCCTATCCTTATAATTAAAAATTACTTTATCCTCAAAGTAGCAAGAAGTGATCAAATACAGAGAAAGGACAAACAAATTTCAATGAAATAAAGAGATAGATTGATACGTGTATTGTTCACCATTTAGAGAGAGGGGGGAGAACACTACTTAAGGTCTTTGGGGATGACCTAGTCTCATCCCCCTCTTCATCTGCTGCATTCATCACTTCATCCTCATTGTTTAGAGAGCTTACCTTCTTTTCCTCTAGGATAAGCTCTCGGAGAACAATGTTACACCTCACTTTCTTTGAAGGACCAGAAAGATCTTCCTCATTTTCCAAGGGCTTGATGTCAGGCTACACACACAACTCATTCACCTTCCTCTTAAGTTCTTCATTTTCAGTAAAAACTTGATTCATTGTGTCCTGGACTAATTGGATAAAAGAGCACATTTAACAAAATTCCAAGTGGCCAAATTTATCATACAACCTAAGTCTTTCCTTTTCTGATAGTTTAATGTCTTCAATAATCGAAGGCTTAGAGACCTTTCTCTTCCCAATAGCCCTTTCTATCGCAACTGTTGTAGGTGTAGAATTAACAAGTCCTATCTTCCTCTAGCTGGTCCTTGGTGGTAATTTTTTCTTATCTTCTTCTGAAACCCAAAACCTCCAACTTTCTTGCAAACTTCTAACTAGTTCAAGGTTTTGAATGTCATTAAAAGATAACCAAGATCTTGTGTAAAACCTTAAGTAGCAAATCCAAGAAAAAGCTTTTAGGCAATCTTGGTGACCAAATTTCCACAAAAGATGTAGCTTTTGATCTTGGAAAGATTAGCAATGTACTTGGAACAAAAATCACCAACATTCACCCTTTCATTCTCCATGCACCAAATAAAGAAGATATTATTCACATTTACTGTTGGTTAATTCTTGCGATCAAAGAAGGAGCTGGCCAAGAACTTATGAATCACTCGATGCGAGGGTTTGGCCAAGTTGTCTCTAATCAAAATTGAGTTCGTCTTTGAGATTTTCTTCCAACAAACATTAATATTAGAAACAATTAGGACTGCCTCCACAACCTCCTCCATTATTCCATCAAAAGCTTCATCAGCATTGATTACCCCCACATGGATATTGAACTTGTTCATCGACATGGTCTTCTTAATGTTAAACATTTTGAAGGTGACATGCTTTGAACCCCTATTAATCTTACATTGAGGATCGGCGAGAAACTCCCATGTAAGTTTTGAATAAACTTCATCTTCAAGTTTGACAAACTTAAAAAGTCCTCCTGTCATTGAGAGAAGCAATCTCAGAGTCAAGTTTGATGGTGATGAGGCTCTGCTAGTAAAAGGTCCTAGAACTTTCAAACTTCAGTTTGGAAATAAAGAAATGTCATTTCTTTCTTTTCCTGTACCTATCTAAACATAAAAAAAGCTAGAGAGAACCACATATCTTTCCATTCGAATTCCCTTTCACTTTCTGTGTGTAGATCATGCAACTTTTGATTGAGCAAACACGCGACGTAATTGTTGCACCAAAACGGTACCTCTTAACAAGTATACTAAGGTCCATTATAATGAGGCAGGTGCAAGTGTCATTTCTACAAAGGTAAGTAAAAAGATTTAAGAACATTCCCTAGTAGTTTGGCTAATGGGTTGCAATAAATAAAATCTTGGGGTAGGTGATGAGAGTTAATTTGTTTTCATAAAAATAAATAGAATAATTGATGAGATTTAACAAATAAAGAAAAGCAGGCATGACCTTCCATCTTAAGACCTAAGTTTATCTTCCTAAAAACATGATCCTTAACTTAATGCATTGCATACCATACTATCTTAAACCTAAAGATGCCAAGATTTCCAATCAATCTCACTTGGGTTCTAGGTTAAGCCCAACATAATTTTCCAGTTAGTTTATCTTAAATAGGGTTAACCCACATTAATTTTAGTCAAGCATGTGCTAGTATATCATCTATCTCTGGTCTGTTTCAAGATTAATGTATGGGTGTAGGCTTTCGATTATAAATACGTCTCCAGTTAGTGCATGATAATTATAACTATGTAACAAGTGTGGGCACCACACACATAAAATTAGCATTCATACACACCATGAAAGTCATTAAGCTTAAGAAAGAATACAATATGAAGGAAGATTACCTTAGATTGATTTTTTAGGAAGGTCTTGCCTGTATCGTGACTACTCGCCCTTAAACATACCGAATGTAATGAGAGGTTTGAATGAAACTACTAAATGCATTAATGGTTAATAATTTTTTTTCTTATCGTGGTAGATAGATAATAATAATAAAGATCGCCCTCGCAATGCTTTAGAAGGCTCCATAAATAACCTACAAAAAGAGCAAGGGGAAAAAATATAGGCATAAATTATTCCTCAAAACTATTGTCCAAGTGATTAAAATAATAACTAAAAGATAATAGTCATAAGTTCACAATGATGACTTTTACATTGAGATTCACAAAATAGTCATTTTCCCTTAATTAACTCTCTCTCTCTCTCTGTCTCTCTTGAACATGTCAAATTAGTCAAGTATGCCACCTATTTGTTGACATCTATTTTTAGCTAAGATCTTGATGTTGATTTAGTCCGTTTTTATAACAACGAAAAGATCTCTCTTCACTTGATCAAAACCTAAAATAAATAAAAATCTCAATAAAAATCAATCTTTTCTTTTTTTATTATCGCACAAATCTGCATGAATTTAATGGTCTATTTTCTACTCGTCAAATATCTCTATACTTGAACATTGCCTCTCCTCAAGCAATCTGTTTGATACAAGGAGTTTGATCAGTCAATTAAAAAAGAGAGCTCAATATATTCTGAAAAGTGAAGCAGCTAAGAACAGTATCAGAATTAAGTTCAAAATAAAGCAAGACTTTTGAATTTTAATTGGGTCATCCTAAATTAAGCATGAAACTTAAGAAAATTGAAACTATTACTTCAAACAAGTAGCGAACATTGTAAAGCCTCATTATTTCTCTCCACTCATATTTTGAGGTGACTTTTGAGGAAATATCTCATTCAGTAAAAGCAAATGTTAGTAGCCATAGGCTTGATAATCGGTCAAGTCTTTATCATGACATAAAGAGGTCGTACACAACATTTAGGTCTTTAAGGGTTTGAAGTAGGTAAAGAGAGGGAAAATGTGTGATTAGAGATCTTATAACAAAGAGCTAATAAAGCACGACAACTTTTCCTTGAGGTGCACCAAGTGCTTGATTATATGTTATATTTTTCTTTTAAGGGCAAAAGAGATCTTGATAATTAAAGTTCACAGAAGCTTTTTATCTTGAAGTACAAGCAATCTAAATATTTTTTTTCTCAATTTCTTTTACAAGGATAGAGAGGGAACTTAATGATGAAACTATATTTTTTTAAATGAAAATAGACAAACTGATATACAAGATCGCAAGATTTTTTAATATAACTTCCGATTTAGAATTTTTTCCTTAAGTGATGGTGGCAAACAAGTTCTTGGTGGTTGCTGAAGAATTTAGTTGACGATTTAATGATGCAAGATCTTAGAGGTTTTGGAAATTCAAAGTGAAAGATGAGGGTTAATGTTGTTTTTTGAAAAAGGGCTTAAGACTCAAAGGGTGTCAACTACTGGTAATGTCAATGGCAGGTTATTTAGTTAAAGCGGGTAAAACCTAATGCCTTAATCTTCTTGTATATGTTCTTAATGTCAATTTGATTTTAACAAGACTAGCACATAATTATTATATACATCTCTCATATCAAGTTCTAGCTAAAACATAAGCTCTTACCCTCTCAGAAAGAAAACTATTAAATTATGCATTCACATGCTTAATCTCTTTCCAGATTAAGATTTAAATACAACCTCGGTTACTTAGTTGAAGTAAATATTAAAAATTGCCTACATACGCATGCATAAAAAGATCAATAAGATTAAAATGCCAAGTTCTTCAAATGTTAAGAACTAAGTTCTACTTCCTTTTACTCAACTACTTAATTTCAGAATTGCTTTAAGCTCTCTAAATTGAATACATGACCAAACAATCTCATTATATCCATAGACTACTATACGAAAATTAAGCTCTCATAGGGAATAAAGATAAGCAAAAATTGAAATAATAATTAGGTCAATTTCATGTTGAGCTCAAAGTGATTAGCACAAGGCATTTTGAAGTACAGTAAAGACTTCAGTTATTTAAATGGGTCTGAATCTTATCCTTATACTTAAAAATTACTTTATCCTTAAAGTAGCAAGAAGTGATAAAAAAACAGAGAAAGGAGAAACCAATTTTAATTAAATAAAGAGATAGATTGATACGTGTATTATTCATCATTTAGAGAGAGGGGGAGAACACTACTCAAGGTCTTTGGGGATGACACAATTTCATCTACCTCTTCATCTGCACCGTTCATCACTTCATCCTCATTATTAAAAGAGCTTGCCTTCTTTTCCCCTAAGACAAGCACTCGGAGAACAATGTTACGCCTCACTTTCTTTGAAGGAACATGATAAGTGTGTAATTACACTTATTATCATGACATTTTCAAATATAAAACAATATGGTTTTGTTTCATTTTATACTTCATATAAAAGATTTCACATGGTATGTAGTTGTTTTTTTATGCAAATGTAGGTACTAGGTAAATCTTGGAAGTAAAATGATTAAAGTTGGAAATCTATGTAAAAAGAGTGAAAAAGGTGCAAACAGATGTTTGGAACTTAAGGAATTTGCAAAGGATCGAAGATGTCAAAGATCGGTAGAAATCGCAACGAGGAATCATGTGAAAAAGGCATGTCACGATTGTGAAACATATATCGTGGTCGTGACTTGTTAACCTTCACAAAAGAAAGTTGCCAACCAAGTATTCATGGTCGCAGCATACATTCGCGGTCGCGACCTTGATGGTTTTTTTATCAACTCCTCTTCTGTCAACTGCCGGATAAGAACGATCAACCGCCATCAACTGTCAGATGAAAAGACACCTTTTGGAAGTCAACCAATCATGAAAAGGTGCCTTTCCATTATAGATGAGATCAAACCAATTCAACCAATCACAGTGAAGCGATGCAACTCTTCACCAATGGACACGACCCTTCGTCTGAATGGATGCAATCCTTTTTACTCTATAAATAGGGCTCCAAACTCCATAATTTCATGGGTGTGGTGTGGCATATGGCATATGGTGTGTAGTATACGTGCATACATAGTTTTAGAGAGAAAATCGTGTAGGTTTCACTTCGTTTTAAGTTAGCGAGAAAATGTATAAGTGATTCGAACCTTATTTGGTTCACTAGATTTCTCTACATATTTGAGAGATTGTTTTATAAGTGTAATTACAAATCACTTATCAATAAAATTTTTCATTCTTCAATATTCGTTTATTCAATATTCATAAAGAATAGCATCCTAACGGAGGTTCTGTATGAGCGAGACCGAATTCAAAGCAAACGTGAGAATTGTGGGAATTGACGACTCCTATTAAAGAGTGGATACGGTTTGATCAACTTTAGCTTTCACTTGCATACCTTACAACTTTCCTTTATTTTCTACTTATACTTTCTATTTTGAAGTTTATGATATGTCTATGTGTCATATTGTGTATTTCATGTTGAGTCTTTTATATTAATCAAGTTATATACTTTTGAGTTAACTTTAAGAGTGATTTTGGGGTTAACAAGATTGTGTATAAAGACTGGATCTATGATTATAACACTGTTTAGTGAGCCAACATTTTTGGAATGATAACTTGCTAAATATGGCTATGTGAGAGCGACCCGTACTTAGCATAGTACTATTATTATCCAGGTTTATATAATTGTCTTAATTCGTTTTCACTAGATTTAGAAAAGCCATTTCATGTGTTGCTCTGCAGTGAATAATTGAATATTTCAGTGTCTAGAACTGAATCTGTTAAAGTAGTCTAGAGTACGTAATATCTTTGATGATTTTGCATGTTTTCTTCGGTGTACTTATTCGTAGGGATAATCTATACCGATTTCTTCTACTCTAATATATTTATACATTTATCTATTTATTTACCATCATATCCCAACCAACCCAACAACAATAAAATTATCTATTTTATTTTCTTTGTTCCGTTACTCTTGTTGGTCTTTAGAACTAGTTCCTTCCCTATGGGATCGATATCTTTCAAAACTACTGTAGAACCCAAGTTAATAGTATCTCATAGTACTCAAAAGTTTTGGTGATAGCAATCAATATGGGATAGTTAAGGTTAATTGAACACTAAGAATACTTTTACTTAGTGTGGGAAAAGCCAAGTGTGTGCTGAGTACTATATAGTTTATGTTATCATCACTCAGCTCATGCTGAGTTACAGTATTACTTATCTAAAAGTAATTGTTTTTATGGTGCTAATTATTATCATGACTCGTATGCTGCTAACCACTTCTGTGAAGGAACAGAATATTCCTTTGTTACATTTCAGGAGAAATAGGCGCTGAAATTAATAGAGATTCCAATGGTCCTCACAACATTAAATGTGGCTGTACAAAGTGTCAGATATTCCTCATTAGAATCAGAGTATAAGGAATAATCCCATGAAATGCATCGTGTATCAAAGATCTTCACGCACATCCCGCAACGTTATCAAAGTTATCCAACAAAAAGATGCCAAGTTGCCTAAGCACAAATCTCTCAAGTCCATATTGCTTGAAGAAAAATGAGAATTTGGAAATGGAAACAAATCACACCACAACATTCAATTCGTATTTCTAAACATCCTGAAATCTATCTCCAATGGGAAGATTCAAAAGATTAATTGAAATGAGAAATTGAAGATCTGTTATATCCTCAAAGTTTGTAACGGCTACTTCTCAAACATTTATAGTATAAATAGAAAATTGGAGTAGGCGTTCAAAAGTAGTGAATCACCTTAAATTTCCTAAGAGCAAAACCTTGTGAAAATTATCTCTGCTTTCAAGAAATTCATCAGCAAGCAATCTGCAAACAATTAATAGTTTTATCAGTTTGTAATAGAGAGAATCACTCATAGGTTTAACCTTGTAAGGAATCAACGCATTGAATTCAGTTCGCTATTATTTATCAATCTTGAGTGTCAGTTTAGGAAGGGTACCCAAACTGAGTTTGAGTGGTAGTTAGAAAGGAGGAACTTTCTGTAATAGAGTCTACCCACTGTAAAGGCTTCTCCGCCTATTGAAGGAACAAATCACTAGTGGATTAAAGCTCAGAGACGGTATCCAGGGATTGGAGGTAGGCTAGGGGCCGAACTTGGATAAAATCTCAGGTGTAATCGTTCTAACTCTAACCGATTAGCTTCATCAGCTTCTTGCTAATATCTCTTTCATATTGTTTTTTTGTTTATCATCCAACTCGCACTGAGTAATCTTTACTCAATTAAAGGTTGAAGATAAACTGTGCCAGCTGAGCTGAGTAGTTTATACGTTTTTATATCGCATTCAGCACACATTCTTAGCACGCATATAAAAACCTTACTAAGTTAACATTAAAATGAAAAAGGTCGAAAAGTTACTCAGTTAACGCATTCGCCCCCCCCCTCTATTGTTGTTGTTGTCGTTATTAGCCTATTTACGGTTCAACAAGTTTAATCAGAGCGGTTGCTCAACTTAAAGACTAATCATCTTGAGTCAGATCCTTAAATGGCATACAATAACTTTAGCTCAGTTTCTGGTCAGACAGTTCTTCTGAGGGAGGGAGTGTCAGTTACCAGACCTCCTCCATTTGATGGTAATCACTGTACGTGCTGGAAGAATCGTATGAAGAACTTCATCCAGTCACAAAGTATGCAGGCCTGGCTCACAATTGAGCTTGGCCCTAGAGTTCCTACTAAGGTCAAGAACGGTGTGCGTGTACCTGTAGATCCTAAGGAGTACAATGAAGCTGATCTGAGGCTTCTCAAAGAGAATGCCGTAGCTATTAATTTCTTACACTATGCGCTTGATCTTACAGAATTTAACAAGGTCTCAGGATGTGAAACGGTGCAAGAAATCTAGAAGAAACTAGAGATTACCTACGAGGGGACAGACAAAGTCAAAGAGTCGAAGATAAATCTCATGCTGAGAGAGTATGAGATGTTCTCGATGGCTGTTAATTAAGGTATTCAGAGTATGAATACCTGGTTCATTAATATTGTTAATGAACTAAAACGACTTGGAAAGGAGTTCAGCAAGGAAGAGCTGTCAAGAAAATTCGCATTCTCACAATAGAGTGGGATTCCAAGAAGTGCGTAATCGAGGAAGCTCATGACCTTAAAACCTATAGCTATGATGAGCTGATAGGCACCTTGCTAACTCATGAAATGTCATTGAGAAAGTACTCAGATGACTCCAAGAGAAATCGGGGCCAGGAAAGTAAAGCCATTGTTCTCAAAGTAGACTCATCTGACGAGTCCATCAGCTACGATTCTGATGAAGACATGGCTCTTCTTATAACGCGCTTCAAAGCTTTATAAAGAAGGATGGGAAGTTCAACAACATGAAAAAGCTTCCCAATAAAATCAAGTCAACTCAGTAGCAACGTAAAGCTGAGGAAGGACTAAGGAAAGAGCATAGTAAGGAAATTAAGTGCTTTGGATGTGGAGAAAAAGGTCACATCCAGTCAAGCTGTCCAAAGGCAAAGAAGGATAGATTCAAGAAGAGATTCTCCAAGAAAAATGAAGCTCTTGCTGCTTCCTTGAGTGACTCAGAAGAATCTTCATCTTTTGATGAAGAAGCCACTGATTTAGCCAATCTCTGCTTGATGGCTATTGAAAGTCAAGGAAAAGGCTCAGCATCTACCTCAGGTAGAAATTTTTCCGCTGACAACTCTAAAGCTGAGCATGATAAGGGAAAAGCTCGTCAAACTGAGGTACATTCTGAAAATCCTTTGTCAATTGAAGAATTTGCCCAGGCTCCCTTTGATGTGATGAAATTAACTAATAAATCGATGAAAAACATCAAAGAGATAGTGAGGAGAAGTGATGATCTGGAAGATGCTGATGCTTCCTTATTGCTTGATATCCGCTTTCTTCAAGAAAAAGTTGAATATCAAGAGTGCGCTATCAGCAAACTCACTAAGAAATTAGATGAGTTGACTGTTGAGATATCAGTATTAAAGAAGAAAAAGGTCCCTCCTCCGGCTAATAATCAAGCTTCGAACAACCAAACTCGCAATTCAAAGAGGAACAATTCCTCTAAATAGAAGAAAGCGAGCCAGCCCAATAAAAAAACAGTGTGCGGTTTTTGTGGGAAAGATGGGTATGTCACAGTAATGTGTAGACATAAAAATGGTTATTACGATGAATATGATTAGACAAACATAAGCACTGCTAACAAAAGATGACCCAGCTCCAAAGCATGGGTACCTAAGAAAACTTAACTATTTAGGTGAGCCTTAGATCCGCTGATGAATCTCAAATGTGGTATGTGGATAGTGGATGCTCAAGGCATATGAAAGGAGATTAAAGCTAGTTCATCTCATTGGAGCGGAAGAGCAATGGAAGTTTCATCTTTGGAGACAACCAGAAAGGTAAGATTGTAGGTTACGGCACTGTTGGCGTCTCTCCCTCAATCGAAGAGGTGTTTCTAGTCAAAGGACTGAAGTTCAACCTGCTCAATGTAGCCCAGCTCTGCGATAAAGGTAGGAAAGTTAATTTCGACTCAGTAGGATACTCAGTATTTAACAATAAGACTAGCTCAACCATAATCTTTGCTCCTAGAACCAATAATGTTTATATGGTAGACTTATCCCCTGGCTCCACTAATGTATGTCTTGTATCTAAGGAGGATAATGCTTGGCTATGGCACAAAAGGTTGGGTCATATCAATATGAACATTCTATCCAAACTAGCCAAAAAGCAATTAGTTGTGGGGTTACCCAGCATCAATTTTGAAAAGGACAAACTCTGCTATACTTGTCAGCTTGGTAAGCAAGTTAAGAAATTGTTTAGATCTATAAATCACGTACGCGACCATTGGAGTTGCTACACCTAGACCTCTTAGGCCCAATTCAACCTATGAGTTTGGGTGGTTAGAGATTCTCTCTAGTAGTTGTAGATGACTTCACGAGATTCACATGGGTAGTCTTGCTGAGTCGCAAAGATGAGACTTATGAATCTTTTATCAAGCTTAGTAATCGAATAATGAATGAACTAAGAGCTAAAATCCGTAGAATCCGAAGTGATCATGGATATGAATTCGAGAATTCCCATTTTGAAGAATTCTGTTCAGCGCATGGCATTGAGCACAACTTCTCTTCTTCTTATACTCCTCAACAAAATGGGGTTGTAGAAAGGAAGAATATGACCATAGTTGAAATGGCTCGATCCATGCTGAGTGATAATAATCTACCAAAATACTTTTGGGGAGAAGCTGTTAACACATCATGTTATATCTTGAATCGGGTTTTAAATCGCCCAACTCTTGAGAAAACTACCTAAGAGCTTTGGCGAGGGTGTAAGCCTAAGATTGGTTACCTCATATCCTTTGGCTGTAGATGTTTTATTCTTAACACCAAAGAGCAATTAGGAAAGTTTGATCCTAAGTCTGATGAAGGTATCTTTTTAGGATACTCAGCTAACAGTAGGGCATATAGAATATATGTCAAGCAAACTGGCCTTTTAGAGGAGTCTATGCATGTAGATTAAATGAAACTATCATTGCAGAAAGATGTTCAAATGAAGAAGATGAGGGAGCCACTTAGTTCTCAAATCAACTTAGTATGCCACAAGCTGAGCTACCCGACTTAGCTCAGGATCCCCTAGCAGAGGAAATCAAAGATGATGATGAAGATCTCTCAATCAACTTTAATGATGGCAAAGATCAACCTCCACCTCAGCATCCAATTGTTAATCCTCCAGCAGCTGATCCAAGTCTTCCAAGAGAGATTAGAGCCCATTGCAACCACCTACTTAATAGCATAGTCAATGATGTTCACAATCTAGTAATGACAAGAGGACAGCTAAGTCGTATGATGAGTTATCCAGCATTCATATCATTGATCGAACCAAAGAAGTTTGAAGATGCAGAAGGAGATAACTATTGGATGATTGCAATGTAAGAGGAACTGGACCAGTTTAAACGTAATGATGTCTGGGATCTAGTTCCTAAGCCTAAAGGAAAATCAATAATGGGCACCAAAATGGGTCTTCAAGAACAAGCTTGATGAAGATGGCAATATTGTCTGGAATAAGGCTAGACTTATCGCTCAAGGCTACAATCAGCAGGAAGGAATTGACTATGACAAAACCTATGCTCCAGTAGCCAGACTTGAAGCCATTTGAATCCTTTATGCTTTTGCATCCCATATGAATTTCAAACAGTTTCAAATGGATGTTAAAAGTTCTTTCTTAAATGGATTCATTCAAGAAGAAGTATATGTTCGCCAGCCTCCAGGATTTGAAGATGTGAAAAATCCACAGCAATTTTCAAACTGAAGAAAGCCCTCTATGGATTGAAGTAGGTGCCAAGACCATGGTATGAGAGGTTGACTAATTTCTTAATCAGTAAAGGCTGTGAAAGAGGAAAAGTAGATACGACTCTGTTTATCAGGAGAAGAAAAGAAGATGTGTTGCTAGTCCAGATATATGTTGATGCTATTATATTTGGAGCAACTGATGAAACGATGTGCAAGGAATTCAGCAAGCAGATGAAGAGTGAGTTCCAATTATCTATTATGTGAGAATTGAACTTCTTTCTGGGTCTTCAAATCAAACAATCAGAAGATGGTATTTTCATCAACCAATCTTAATACGCAAAAGAAGTTCTGAAGAAATTCGACATGATAAACTCAAAACCTATGTCCACTCCCATGGACACTAACCCAATTTTAAGTAAAGATGAGCCTAGAAATTCAGTAGATGGCAAACTATATAGAGGAATCATTGGTTCTCTTCTTTACCTAACTGCCAGCATACCAGACTTACAATATGCTGTATGCTACTATGCTCGCTACTAAGCTAATCCTAGAGAATCTCACCCAGCAGCTGTGAAAAGGATTCTTAGGTACTTGCAAGGGTCAATTGAAGCAGGTCTATGGTATCCCAACAATTCAGATTTCACTCCTAGGGGATTCACAGATGCAGGCTATGGAAGGGATAAGCTGGATAGGAAAAGTGCAACAGGAGGATGCCACTTTCTTGGAGAATGTCTTGTCTCTTGGTACAGTAAGAAGCAAACTTCAGTTAAGCTGAGTACAGCTGAAGCTGAGTACATGGCAACAGGAAGTTGCGTAGCTCAACTCCTTTGGATAAAATAACAATTGGAAGATTATGGAATCAAGTCAAATTATCTCGAAGTCATGTGCGACAACAATAGTGCAATTGATTTATCTAAAAATCCAGTCTAGCATGGAAGAATAAAGCATTTCAACATTAGGCATCATTTCATCAGAGATCATGTACTGCGAGGAGATGTAAAGCTTAAATATGTTTTATCAGATAAGCAACGTGCTGACATCTTCACCAAACCTTTACCAAAGGAAAAATTTATTGCGCTAAGGGAATTGATCGGTATGAGTAATCCACAATGATAAAGAAGATAGAATTCATCAAAATTTTTTACTGAGTATTGAAAATAAAGTATGAAAGGACACGTTGTCAACACCGTCAAAGTTTTTAAGTAAAGGCGTGAGTTCATGTTTGTGACTAAAAAAAATTCAAATCCCTACATTTTCAAATAATGCGGATGAGAATTGGAACGATCATTGTCTAAACTCACCGTTTTACTGAGGTGATTCATTAGACGATTAATCTCAGTGTTAATTATCTATCTTAAGCTCAGATTATGCCACGTACCCATTAAAATAGGTTTCTACCTATATAAGATGATCATCTGAAAAAAGGAGGATTACTTGCTTTGGTGATTTCAAAACCTTTAGAGCATTCGAACCCTGATTCTCATTCCCTCAAAATCTCTTATTTTCTCCTTTCTAAACTTAAATGGCAAGAATCAAAAGCACTTACAGACTCAAGAACACCATTGTGATGAAGATTGTGGTGGATAATCAAGGAAAGACGGAGAGAATTACTTTAAAGGCGGGAACTCGTATTGCCAAAATTGCTTGGGAAGATAACCTAGACTTTAAACCAGTCTATGAGGTTAATTATGAAGGTTTGATGATGAACAAGAAGATGCACAGAGTCATCAAGAAACAAGGTCTCAGTGCTTTTCTGAAGATGGAAGGATTAACAGTAACAGGACTCATGAGAGCCTTCTACACTCATCTATACACTATTGAAGGTTTCAATGATTTCTTGTTAATGGAGTGTTCAGGTAAGACAACACTGATTTGTACCAGGCTCATTGGGAGCATCCTCAACATGCCCAATTCAGGCACTCAACTCTAGAGGTCTGGTGGTGAGGATGCTATTCTTGTTCCTGAAGATTGGGAACTCCCCTCAAATTATGGGTCTGGGGAGATTGCTGCCAACGAGATATCTTGGGAAGCTAGGATGTGTCATGAGCTGGTAGCGAAGCTGTTATTGCCAAAGACTGGCTCGTTGGCTAGCTGCACCTATTTCGAATGGTGTGTGGTCTACTATATGGTAGAGGGTAAGAAACTTAAATGGCCAATGCTGATACTTCATGACCTGACCAAAGTGACTACTGCCTATCACTATGGTTACCTCAAATCTGAGATAATGAGGGCAGTGAAAGTTGACTTGGGCAAGTTTTTAGGGGAGTCCGGTAGATCAATTCTGCCAGTGAAGAAGAAGCTAAAGATGTCTCACTTCAACAAGTTGACCTACAATCAGGTCGATGCTAGGTATGCCAAGGCACAACAAAAGTGAAAGTAGAAGTGCATACAGACAGTAGTACCTGTGGACATTAGCAAGGAGGAGAAAGATCCTTTTGTGGTGAAATTCGGAGATGACACCAACTCTGATAATGCCCCCATCTCAACCATCTTTGAGAAGATTCTACCACCTCCTCCTCAGCACGGAAGACTGCTTCCTCGAAGGATAAAGGGAAAAGTCCAGCCAAGCTTAATGAAGCTCCTGCTCAGCACCAACGAAGAAGAATGATTGCAAAAACCCACGGTCAAAGAGAAGCATAGGCAAAAATGGAAGTTGAGCTAGCTAAGGAGAAAGAGGATGAAGTGGAGGCTAGTGAATCATTGCGCCAAAGAAAGCGTAAGTTGGTAGTTTCAGACTCTTCTAAGGTGTAGGATGAGGCCAAGAAATACAAGGCAGAGGACCAGGATCTGTCCAATGCAGTTGAGAACTTGGAAGAACTATTTGCCAAGATGAAAGACACTCAACGTAAGCGCTCCTCCACCACAAGGCCACTGCCCAAAAATGTACAGGTGGTGAGAAGCAAGAAAGGTGCTGGGGACTCCATAAATCCCATCACTGAGGAATCTGATCCTCAGGAACCTAACATCCCCACACCCAGTTTCTTTCTTGTTGAGGAATTCGCTCCTCATCATGAGCAACCTTAGGCTGATCCATCCTTGGATCAAACGGCTAACCTAGAGGTAAATAAAAAACCTATCCCTTCTACTTCTTTTGTAAATCCTTCACCTTTAAAATCTGTCAACCCCTCAGGCTTTACTCCTATAGATCCTGACACACATTCTTCTTATTCTTCCTCTTCTTCCACCTCCTCTTCTAAGAAAACACCTATCATCCACATCTCTTCACCCTCTGACACTCAATATCCCTTTCCCTCTCCAATACATAACACTCCAACCTCATCTCCTATACATTCCCAATAATTTCATTCTCAAGCCATTGTACCTTCCTTTCTTCTCAAACCAATTCCTTCTTTTGTAAATACACCTACCACTTCTTCAAACCCATCTGCTACCCCCTTAACCCATCTGGTTAGGGAAGTTCCCAATACTGAGAATTACGCTCAGCAAGGAAACGCAAGTGATTAGGCTACTAAGGTAAATTTTACAGCCCATGAAGCACCTGAATCCAGTAGATAGCCAAAAATGGCTAATACATCTTTCCTCACTTAGATCCGTGAGTGAGCTAGAAAGTAATTTTTGATGCTCAGAACTGATGCTGAGTTAGATGGAGCAGTAAGCAAAGTGCTATTGACTCAAGATTTGACAAACTTATCCTCTAAGCCCATGGTAAATTTTCCGGAATTAGAACAGCACACAAGTGTACCTAGTGATTCCCTTTACTTTGAGGAGTTTGAGAGAATCCAGGGCAGCTTGTTGGTTATTCAAAATCACTTGGCACAAGAGAGTGCCAAAAGCTTAATTGATAAGATGGCTTTAATCGTGAACTGATTAATTGAGTCTGCAGCCCAGCTTGGAGCAGCTACTACATCTATCCCCACGTCTACTATGTTAGCAAAAGCTGTTGTAGGAAAGATAAAGGGTAGTGTGGATGCTACTACTGAGCAGCTAAGTCTCTTGAGTACCAACATGGCTACTCAAGTGACACAGATTCATGAATTCAGAAAGGAACAAGCTAAAATATAGAGGCTTAACGATCGCAAGATTGAAGACCTCACCAAAGAGGTGATAACTACCAAGGACATCAACCACAGCATTGCGAAGCTTGTGGAGCAGGAATCTAGGCTCCTACTTATTCAAGATAAAAAGCAAGACCTAGTCTTGAAGTTGTTGGAGGACATCTCTTTAAAATTGGACAAGGCCCCTGTCAGTAATCTGGATCCTCTCAATAACAAAATGGATACAATTCAAAGGGAGATCATATATCACATCACAGACAAGGTTGCTTCTTCACAGAAATTCCTTATTTCCACGATGGGAAAACTCTTTCCTGACATGCCTACGCCCAGAATATTTCCAAGCAAGCCTATCTTTCCAAAGATTGGATTGTCAGTTCATACCAAGCTTGATGAGATAAAATCCAAAGTGCATGACATGCCGTACAAGATTGATGCCCTATAGAGAATGGGAGAGATGGATGGCAAGGATATAGAATTCACTTCCAAAAATGTGGATGCCATCTGCCCGAAAATCTATGTCATTGAATCAAGGATGAAGATTGCACTAACAGTAACGGACTTTTGGGGCTTACTACAATGTTTTCAATAATTTGCAAGTCAAGGCTTTGATCAGATTGCCCATCTCTCAAGGTGTCATCATCTATTGTTGAGTGAACTGAAAGATCAAGATTTCCTCTCGACCAAGGGCAAGGAGCTACTCAAGTAGGAGATTTCCCCTGCAATCATTGGCCAACAAGAAAGCTTCCAAGCTGCTCTCGAATCCTTTAATGTTTGCCTTGATCAAATTGTTCAAAGCTAGATAAATGAGGGAGAAAGTAGCTGAAGATGTTGTCAGAACTGTAAGTCAGGTCAAGGGATCTCTTCCAATGCACAGGGATCCACAGCAAAGGATAAGAGCAAATCAGGATAAGTAGAAGCAACACGGATCTTCTTCTTCCTTAGCTCATAAGCATTAGTCTAGTTCTAAGTAGTTGAATGAAATCTTGTAATAGGATCGAATGTAACTCACTCAATATAGGGGAGCTTAAGCTAACCAAGGAAAGTAACTCAGCTAAAGGGAGCTTTTACTTTGGTTTCAGGCAATCTGATAACTCTAAACTATATCAATTATCTGCTTCTACCATTTAGTTGCTATTTGTGTAAAATGGGGGAGATTGTAGAACCCAAGTTAATAGTACCTCACAGTACTTAAAAGTTTTGGTGATAGCAATCAAAATGGGATAGTTAAAGTTAATTGAATACTAAGAATGCTTTTACTTAGTTTGGGAAAAGCCAAGTGTATGTTGAGTACTATATAGTTTATGTTATCATCACTCAGCTCATGCTGAGTTACAGTATTACTTATCTAAAAGTAATTGTTTTTGCCACGCTGATGATTATCATGACATGTATGCTACTAACCACTTCTGTGAAGTAACAGAATATTCCTTTGTTACATTTCAGGAGAAATAGGCACTGAAATTAATAGAGATTCATGTGGTCCTCATAACATTAAACGTGGTTGTACAAAGTGTCATATATTCCTCATTAGAATTAGAGTATAAGGAATAATACCGTGAAATGCGTCGTGTATCAAAGAAATACGCGCACATCGCACAACATTATCAAAGTTATCCAACGGAAAGATGCCACGTTGCCTGAAGCGCAAATCTCTCAAGTTCCAGATTACTTGAAGAAAAATGAGAATTTGGAAATGGAAATAAATTGCACCACAAAGTTTAATTCCTATTTCTAAACATCCTGAAATTTATCTCCAACGTGAAGATTCGAAAGATTAATTGAAATGAGAATTTGAAGATCTACGATATCCTCAAAGTTTGCAACGGCTATTTCTCAGACATTTACAGTACAAATAGAAAATGGGAGCAGGCGTTCAAAAGCAGTGAATCACCTTGAATTTCCTAAGAGTAAAACCTTGTGAAAATCATCTCTGCTTTCAAGAAATTCATCAACAAGCAATCTACGAACAATTAATAGTTTTATCAGTTTGTAATAGAGAGAATCACTCATAGGTTTAACCTTGTAAGGATTCAACGCATTATAAGTTGAATTCAGTTCGCTATAGTTTATCAATCTTGAGTGTCAGTTTATGAAGGGTTCTCAAACTGAGTTTGAGCTGTAGTTAGAAAGGAGGAACTTTCTGTAATAGAGTCTACCCACTATAAAGGCTTTTCCACCTATTGAAGGAATGAATCACTAGTGGATTAAAGCTTGGAGATGGTATTCGGGGACTGGAGGTAGGCTAGGGACCGAACCAGGATAAAATCTCAGGTTTAATCGTTCTAACTCTAAGCGATTAGCTTCATCAGCTTCTTGCTCCTATCTCTTTCATATTGTTTATTTGCTTATCATCCAACTCGCACTAAGTAATCTTTACTCAGTTAAAGGTTGAAGATAAACTGTGCCAGTTGTGCTGAGCAGTTTATATGTTTTTATATCGCATTCCGCACGCATTCTCAGCATGCATATAAAAACCTTACTGATTTAACATTAAAATGAACAAGGTCCAAAAGTAACTCAGTTAACGCATTCACCCCCTCTGCTATTCTTATTAGCCTATTTACGGTTCAACAACTACATTGAAACTGTATACTTGCAGTGGTCACAATTTTTCTATTTTGATAAGTGGTATTGACAACACTTGTTCGTATTTTGAACTGTTATCTTATTAGTAGAAAAGTGGGGAATAAGGTTTTTGGCATCATCACCAAATATAAGCCCTCAAAATAATTAGAGTCAAAACCTTGCGATCAAGTTTTTGTTACCATTGCTGGGGAAGCCAAGTGTGTTTTAACGATCAGGAGATTACGGTACAAATTACTAAATTTTACTCATTTATTCCTTTCCTATACTATATAATTTTCTAATCTTCTCTTAGATGTAAAAAGATTATGAAATAATCATCTTGGAGGTGATACGTCATAATATTTCATCTTAATTCTTGATAAATAGAAGATTTTCTTCTATTTTACCCATTCGCATTCGCGACATATACTCATGCTCGTGAATTTCCTTGTTAAAATAATATGTTTCTTGTTTTGTGTAGTCATGATCGCTACTTGTGATCACGATCACGATTTGTGCGAAAACTACAGCAATTTGGCAGTTTTTCGACGGTTTCTCTCAAACTCTATATATAAGAGTGCGAATTTTCATAATTCTTCACTTCAAAAATCCGAAAATCCTTTTTCTTTAGACAACATATTTGTTCCAAACCTTGAAAATCAATCAATCCTTTTCTTTTCTTCAAAATGGTACACCCTAACAAATTTAATCTCATTCCTCCTTCAAACCTGCAAGAGTGGTACGAAGCGCCTTTTCCTATTTACTCTCGAGATGAAGGTGATCACTTTAAATCCATCAGAGATGCAGAATTCATGAGTTCCTATGTTATTCATAGGAATAGTCTCATTCATTTAGGAATCTATGATAGGGTAATGTATTACCTTAGGATTCTAAATCTCGTTGTCTATTCCAACATGATTATTGGAAATAGTGCGGATAATTGTAAGGAAATGTTGATATCGTTAGTATGGAAGAATGCTAAGATGGATTGTTTAGAATTTCATCACCAAGGAAAGAAACATAAATTGTCGAGGAAAGCACTAGAGAAGAATTTGGGCTTCCCTAAAGATTGTTACTACAAAATGCTTCCTAGTTGAGATCCATTACCAACTTGGAATCGCCTTACTGGTCAAGACGAATACAAACAAGAGTCTGCCTATAGCCGGTGGATTCGTGACCCCTGTTTGCTCACTTTACACTTATATCTAAGTAGTGCGCTGTTTGGCAGGAATAGTTCCGACACCGTCATTCCCGAAGAATTTTTTTTCTTTGAAGCAGTTTGGAATGGCATACCTATGGACGTATCAGGAATTATGATGGAGACTCTTATGTCTACAGCAATGAATCCTAGTAAGATAGCATATGGGTGTCGAATTATGGCAAATTTGTTAGGATAAGTTGGGAGAATGCCTTGCGCTACGGAAGTCTTTACTGATGAAGATGAAATTTCAGAATTAACTACGGAAGTTTTCTTCGAGTACGGATTTCTAACTAAGTGTATTGGAGAAAATGGGATATCCTATGATTGGAAATCATGGGATGAATGAGTAGAAGTTGATAAAAAGTGAGAAAGAGAGATAGCTAGGGAAGAAGGGAATAGTTCAGCCAATCTTAGGAGGAAGTTGAATGAATTAATGGAAGAACAAGTCTCTATGTATCGCAAGATTGACAACATCCACACTCTAATGTTTGATGTTGAAAGAAATCTGCGGGAGTCACGTTATAAGATTGATCAGATGATTGAATCGCTAGCTCCTGAATAAATTATTTTCTTTTCATTTAAGTTTAGAACCTTGTATAGTCTTTTCTTTTTCGTTTATTTGTTGTTTGTTTAATGTTTGTTTGTTTGCTTGTGTATTCATTGCTTGTTTGTAACTATTTATTAAAAATGAAATAAAAATTTGAACATCAAGACATTGATGTTCAATTACTATCATCACCATGATCATTCAAGGTATGAAATAGTAAATATTTATCTTTTGTATTTAACAATGTTTGTTTTTCTAAGTTTTTATAGGTACAAAGTCTAAAAGTTGAAGAATTTGGAGAATTAAAGAAGATCGCGACCGTGACATACATCTCGTGCTCGTGAATATTGGGTTTCAAAAACTACTATTTCTATGATTAAGGGAGTCACAATCGTGATAAGCCTTCGTGATCGTGACACGGGCAAAATATAATCGTTACAGATTGTGATTCAGCATGCAACAGATGTCCATAACTGCCAGTAACGGCTAGTTTTGAGCAATAATGGCTATATTGACTATTGTGGCCAAATAGAGATCTCTTAGAACTCTATAAATAGGTCTAAGTTGAACCCTAGCCACCACAACCTTCAAAGTTTACAAAAGTTCTGAATTCTTCTCTATTATTCTACATTCAAAAAACTTTTTCAACCTTCACTTCAAAACACAAATATGCCTTGTGTTAAGGTACCTGCAAATAGAAGAGAAGTCTCGAATTACCAACAAGAGTACGGTTATCCTTTTCCAATTCGATCACATGAAGAAGGAAAGATATTCCAAGTTCTAAATAAATTGGAAATCAACGGTATGATTTTTCTTGATATGGTTTTCTTGGAGACTCTAGGACTCCATGAACAAATGGGGATGTATCTTGCTGATTTGGGTTTAAGCCAATTTGTGGGGATGCGATTTCCACAAAAACGAGATTGGATTCTCGAATGTCTAGTGATATTCGACTATGAAGATGCAAGGAAAAGGGCGATAAAATTCCACAATCAAGGTAATAAATATAACGTGACGAGGGATATGATGCATACTTGGTTCAGGTTTGAAGTCGAAAAATCATCAACCATGATGGATTCTTTTCAACCAAATAGAGTTTGGGTAGATTTAATGGGTAAGAGAGTCTTCGCCCCCAAAAATTCTCCAAATAAACTAATTAAGGATGAGTGCATTCTTCTTCTCCACAAATACCTTTCCACTTCGGTATTTTATCGAGTAGAGAATACCAAAGTCCAAAAGAAAGATTTGTTTGTTCTTTCTTGCGCTTTGATGAAGCAAAAAGTGGAATTCGTGGATATCATATGGCACATGATGAAGAAGAATTCTACAAGTATGAGAAACAAGATTGGGGCGGCTGAAATTATCACCGCTATCGTCTTGGGTGCAAGAACCGAACTCCCCTATGTCCAACAACCAGGTGAGTATTTTTGCTATAGGGATGGGAGTTACTTAAAGAATACCTGACTTCTTCAAGAGAACGATGGTGTATTTTCTTTCTAGTCGTACTCCAACCACACCAAGAAGCTAATCTCAACTCATGAAGATTCTTCTGTTAGAACATCTAATCCAACCGCTAGATGTCATCATTGAAAAGCTCCAATGATTGAAGAAGATGATGATGATGATGATGAAGCTCAAGAAGATTGGAAGGCGAGCATGCAACAAAAATTAAACAATTGCCAAGCGGAACTTGAAGTAATGAAAAAGGACATGAAGATTCTAAAGAAAAGTAATAAATCGATGCTTCGAAATTCACTTTCTTTCTTTAGAAAAAAAAATTGTCAATTTACTCCTAGTCCCCCGGATTCTCCTTCTCAATGAAACGGGTTTCTCTTTTCTTAATTTCTCTTTTTCAAATTTTTAGACTAGTTTAGTATTTTTCATTTTTATGTTTTTCTTTAAGTTAAAGTCTCTCATAGTGAGGACATTGTGTTCTTTAGTGTGGGGGGACATTTGTAAAACAATCCCGAAAATCCAAAAAATTTAAATAAAATGAAAAAATCGAAGAATTTGAAAATTTTTCTTGATTTTGTGTTGTTTATACATTATCCATACCTATACTATACTAACATATGTTCCAAGGTTATTGTAAGTGTTAGGTATTTCAAGTTTGATGTTAGTGCATATTTCGAACTAAATGTTTCGAGTATGACCACACATTGAGAGTGTGAGCGTTTTCGCACAACATTTCGCATTTGGCAAGGATGAGTTGTGAGTAACATTCAATAGCAACATTCCAAGTCAATTTCGATATATATTTCAATGCAACATGAATTAATATAAGTTATATAGTTTTAGTTTAATGCTACCGATAAGTTTAAGTGGAGTAATATCTAGTAGTATTCTTACTATGAGTTTTATATTCTATTTTCGAATAAGTCCTATAAGTATTGAGTTTGTTTAAAGTGTTAGGAAACTATAGCCATAATACTTTGAAAGTGATCAATAAAGGATGAGGGTATTAAGAGTGAAAAATCAAAACAAAGAGAGGATAACCAATGAGTTATGCAAAAGGTGAGGAATGGTACGGAATAGAAACTGCAACCATTCAATGAGTGAAAAAAGAAAAAGTAGCATAGCATACAAATCTGTACTTCAAAAACATATGCTTAAAAGAAAAAAATGAGAGAAAGTGGTATGGAGCATAAAATGCAACCACTAAAAAAAGGGGAGAGTGGTATGGAGCATAAAGTGCAACCACTAAGAGTGTTTTTAGCATCCTAGGTTATCTAAAAATGCCTTGAGATCAAACTTTCCAAAGTGTGCTCCTTTTTTCCTTTATACTTTATACTATGCTTGAGAGAAGGAAATATTCAGGTAAGCATATAACACTTATATGAAGATGCAATTTTGTTGACTCTCCATTAAGAGTAAAGGTATGCAACTAGACTATATAAATTGCACATTAATAATTTGTGGGAAATTTCGAACTTTTACTTGAATCTTATGCAACATGAGAATATGATACTCACTACGATACTCTTTCGCCAAATGAGGTATGAACTTGAATACTATTTTATACACTTTTGTTATTTTTACCTTGAGGACAAGGCAAAAGTTAAGTGTGGGGGTGTGATAAGTGTATAATTACACTTATTATCATGACATTTTCAAACATAAAATGATATGGTTTGTTTCATTTTGTACTTCGTATAAAAGATTTCATGTGGTATGTAGTTGTTTTTTATGCAAATGCAGGTACTAGGTAAATCTAGGAAGTGAAATGATTAAAGTTGGAAATCTATGCAAAAAGAGTGAAAAATGTGCAAAAAGATGCGTGGAACTTAAGGAATTGGCAAAGGATTGAAGATGTCAAATATCGATAGAAATCACAAAGAAGAATCATGTGAAAAAGGCATGTCACGAGTGTGAAACATATATCACGGTCATGACTTGTTAACCTTCACAATAGAAAGTTTCCAACCAAGTATTCACGGTCATGACATACATTTGCGATCGTGACCTTGACGGTGTTTTGGTCAACTCTTCTCTTCTTTCAACCGCTGGATAAGAACAATCAACCGCCATAGAAAATCTCCAAGATCTTTTTTGGTTTGGAAAAAAAATAGATTCTCTATTTATATACCACATTTTCTATTTTAACGCCAAGAAAGGAAGTGATTTCTAGAAATAGAAATGAATTTCAAAAAATTCATTTGGAATAAAAGTCGAGTCTTTCGTAGAATTTTTTTGCATAACTAAAAATAGGGCGCTAATAGAATCTGGAATGAAAAAAAGTTAAGAATGAGAAAAATAGGGGTGATCCGGAATGCTCGCATATAGACATAACTTTCATGTTTGAATTAAGAGCTTAGAGTATAAGACTTATCTGATCTTCTCAATTACTATAATTTTAATCTCGAATAAATCATGAATTTTTCTAGGACATTAATAAAATTTCATCGAAAACTTATAGCAGCTTGCCAAACAAAGGCTAATAGAAAAAAGAATAGAGGGATTACTGGCATAACATCTAAGATTGGATTCATAAAAGCGTAGGCTTCTGTCAGACGAAAAGACACCTTTTGGAAGTCAACTAATCATGAAAAGGTGCCTTTCCATTGTAGATGAGATCAAACCAATTCAACCAATCAAAATGAAGCGGTACAACTCTTTGCCAATGGATACGACCCTACGTCTGAACAAATGTAACCCTTCGTACTCTATAAATAGAGCTCTAAACTCCATAATTTCGTGGGTAGTGTGGCATATGGTATATGGTGTGTAGTACACGAGCATACATAGATTTAGAGAGAAAATCATGTAGATTTCGCTTCGTTCTAAGTTAGCGAGAAAATGTATAAGTGATTCGAACCTTATTTCGATCACTAGATTTCTCTACATAATCGAGCGATTGTTGTATAAGTGTAATTGCAAATCACTTATCAATAAAAGTTTTCGTTCTTCAATATTCGTTTATTCAATGTTCACAAAGAATAGCATCCTAAAGGAGGTTCTGTACGAGCCAATACCGAATTCAAAGTAGATGCAGTAATTGCGAGAGTTGACGACTCCCATTAAAGAGTGGATACGGTTTTATCAACTTTAGCTTTCACTTGCATACCTTACAACTTTGCTTTGTTTTCTACTTATACTTTCTATTTTGAAGTTTGTGATATGTCTATGTGTCATATTGTGCATTTCGTGTTGAGTCTTTTATATTAATCAAGTTATATAGTTTTAAGTTAACTTTAAGAGTGATTTCGGGGTTAACAAGATTATGTATAATCATTGGATCTGTGATTATAACGCTATTTAGTGAGCCAACATTTTTGGAATGGTAACTTGCTAAATATGGCTATGTGAGAGCGACCCGTACTAAGCATAGTACTATTGTTATCCAGGTTTATATAATCATCTTAATTCATTTGCACTGGATTTAGAAAAGTCATTTCATATGTTGCTCTGTGGTGAATAATTGAATATCTGAGTGTCTAGAACCGAATCTATTAAAGTAATCTAGTGTACATAATATCTTTGATAATTTTGCATATTTTCTTTGCTATACTTGTTCGTAGGGATAATCTATACCGATTTCTTCTACTCTAATCTATTTATACATTTATCTATTTATTTACCATCATATCCCAACCAACCCAACAACCATAAAATTATCTTTTTATTTTCTTTGTTCCGTTACTCTTGTTGGTCTTTAGAACTGGTTCCTTCCCTGTGGGTTCTATATCTTTTAAAACTACATCGTAACTATATACTTGCAGTGGTCACCATTTTTCTATTTGATAAGCAGTATTGATAACACCTGTTTGTATTTTAAACTTTTATCTTATCGGTAGAAAGGTGGGGAACAAGGTTTTTGTCACCGTTACGGAATATAAACCTATTGGAACGAGTATAGTCAAAATCTTCCGAACAACAGCTTTAAAGATGGAACAAGTTCCTCCTCCACCCAATAATCCATCTTTGAGTAACCAAACTCATAATTCTAAGGGGAATAAATCCTCTACAAAGAAGAAAGTGAGCCAGCCTAAACCGAAATGCGGCATGTGGTTTTTTTGGGAAGTATCAGCTTTGGATATAACTAAAAAGGCAAGATTATTGAGTATGGCAATATCGATGTTTCTCCTTTAATTGAAAAGGTGTTTCTTGTTAAAGGAATCAAGTTCAATATGCTAAGTGTAGCTCACATTTGTGACAAAGGTAGGAAGGTTACTTTTGAGTCAATAGGTTACTCGGTTAGTGATAGTAAGACTGACTCAACTATACACTTTGTTCAATAATTTGTATATGATTGATTTATCCCTAGGCTCCCCTAATGTTTGTCATCTAAGGAGGATAATTTGTGGCTCTGGCACGGAAGGTTGGGTCATATAAATATGAACATTTGTCCAAATTAGTTAACAAATAACTAGTTGTGGGTTTACCTAGTATCAGCTTTGAGAAAGAAAATTTGGCTAAGCTTGTCATCTTGGTAAGTAGTTAAAAAGTCATTTAGGTCTATAAACAATGTAGTAACTAAGAGACCATTGGAGCTCCTCCACCTTGATCTTTTTGGTCTTGTCAACCTATGAGCATGGGCGGAAAAAGATTCTCATTGGTGTTGGGGATGACTTCATGAGATTCAATTGGGTAATCTTTCTAGGTAGCAAATATGAAACCTTTGAATCTTCTATCAAACTCAGTAATCGGATAATGAATAAAATAGGAACTAAAATCAGTAGAATCTATAGTGATCATGGACATGAATTTGAGAACTTCCATTTCGAAGAATTATATTCAATGCATGGTACTGACCACAACTTTTCATCTCCTTATACTTCTCAACAAAATAAGGTTGTAGAAACGAAGCACAAAATCATAGTTTAAATGGCTGATCCATACTGAGAGATAACAATCTACAAAAGTACTTTTAGGGAGAAGTAGTTAGCACATTTTATTATATCTTGAATAGGGTTTTAATTCACCTCATTCTTGAGAAAATACCTTATGAGCTTTGGCGAGGTGCAAGCCTAAGATTGGTCACCTTAGATCTTTTGGTTATAAGTATTTTATTCTAAATACCAAAAGCAGCTAGTTAAGTTTGATCCAACGGCTAACGAAGGTATCTTTCAAGGTTACTCAACTAACAGTAGGTCATATACAATATATGTCAAGAGAACGAGCTTATTAGAGGAGTCTATCCATATAGATTTTGATGAAACTAATAATGCAGATAGATAACCATTTGATGAAGATGAAGGAGTAAACCAATAATAAAATCAACTCAGCATGCCACTCTCTATGCTTCTTAACCCAGTATAAAAGCTAAAAATTGAGGAAATTAAAGATAATGAAGATCTCTCAATTAACTTCAATTAAGCAGAATATCAACCTTAGGCTC
>CATIWQ010312768.1:0-10260 GCA_949673415.1 Euphorbia schlechtendalii
CTTCTCATATCAAACAAAAAAGCAATAGACAGTAAAATGAACACAATAAACCAAATATCACAAAATTATTTGCAGATATCATTTTGACATTCATAGTTTTACATAAACATCTGTTAGGTTTGTTATAGCTCATTTTGACAAAATTCAAGAATTGAAAGTTGGGAAATTCAAGTTCCAAGTATCAGAAAGGTCTATTCTTTAACTAAAATGGAATAAACAAAAGATAAACATCAGCTTTCTCTGTTAGATAGCTATATATGACTTATCTTGTTACATCTTACTTTAACTTCATTCAACAATGGCCATAAAGTAAACATATATCAACACAAAACACGATGTTGCAGTTAATTTATTAACTTGAATTAGTTATCTTCATCTACAACGCAATTACTAAATTCCCTATCATCAAATCAAATCCAATTCATTGTCTATCTTCATCCATAGCTCATAGAACATGTGAATAAAGAGGATTGAATAACAAAACAAGAAAGGAGAAAAAAGCACCCACGCAAACAAGGTGAAAATGGCTTATCTCCTTGTCGGTAAAGTCTTACTCTTACATATATCCATTTAAAATTCAAAAGTACACTTAGAAACTGAAAGCATACAAATCAATAAGAAATATAACGAAGTGAAGAACTAAACTCTAGAAATGAAAAAAAAATTGCTAGTAAATACCTAGGGAAAGGACGGAGAGGGAAGTGGCACTAAGTTTTTGAGGATTGGATCCGGTGACATAAACTTGTCCTTCACTTTCCTCCTTACTACTATGAGGCCGATCAGGAAGAGAGACGACGTCATGAAATTAAGGAACGAGAGAGATGCAGGGAAAATTGTTGACCTAGGGTTAGAGAGAAAGCAAAGAGAAGACAGAGCGTTTGAAGAAGGGTCAAAGGAGTGTAGAAATTGTCATCAAAACAAATTTTTAATTAAAAACTTAAAAGCCAAAAATATATGGGCGCTACTTTTCCCTCCTCTGGCACAAAATTTTTTAAAATCCTCATTTCCGTCTTTATTTTGACGCAAAATTGCTTACACTATTAATGTCGTTGCTAATTCGTCTCTGATTGCGTCAACACAAGTCGCCTCAAAAGTTTGTTAACGCTAAGTCAACGCTATTCTGTAGAGATTTTAGGACTGCATTTTCATAACAATTTTCGACGCTAAATTCATGCAATTTCGTCGTTAATAGAGTCGGAAATGGTGTCGACACTATAGTTCGACGCTATTTAGCATTTTTCTTGTAGTGTAAATAAAACATATATTGGAAAGAAGTATTAAAAAAACTCCTTCCTCTTAATTTTCTATACGAGGAATGCCAGAAAACGACTGCACAAAAAAATAAAAAAAATAAAAAAGGAAATTGAAATTTTGCATTAAAAAACGTTTAAAATGGATAGTAAAATGACGAGGAGAAGAAAGGTTTCATTTATGGCAAAACCAATTTGTTCATATCTAAATCTATCAGCTTCTATTTATTTATGAAAATTTCATATTTTAAAATATATTTACCTACAAATTTTTTTATCCAGATATTTACATTTTTATACCAAATTGCAAGTTAAAGTTCTTCCATATTGACTATATGGCAAATTATGAAGAATTCTCTTTTTTTTCTCTAAGGAGTAAGAAGCTTGATTCCAACTTAAGCATGCTTGTCAATCAGAATATACCTAGCTCAGTTACGAAGTTCTTTACTTTTTATTATTACAGATATATAGACTATTATTCATTCTGTCTTTCAGTTCATTTGAATTAAATTAGATTTTACCATTTTACTCTACTGGGAATGTAATAACTTAGCCAAAATGTATACTTTGATAGAATTTCTTTCACAAGTAACAACATTTTATTAACCTAAAGTAGGTTTTTTTACAATAATATTATAAGATCAGCGGACTAAACAATATTTTTTTAAAAAAAAAAAGTTGCACAAATACGTTTATATTATTACATTACAAAGAAAAATCTCAAACCCACCTCGAATGTGATTCGAACTTATAACCTTTAGAGTCACAAACTCAGTCTCTGCCACTAGACTAAGACATCAACCATGGACTAAACAAGATTTTAAACTAAAAGAAATATGCAAAATGTAATTACTTAATAATCAATGAGTAAATCAATAAAAAAAATAAAACAAACCTCTTACATTCAAACCATCATTTCCTATATGTTGTTTTATTATATTACAATCAGTAATCTCAATCCTCAATATATCATCATACACTCATGACACAAACGAAACAAAAAAAAAAAAAAAATTGTAAAAAACAAAAAACAAAATGTTAAAAAAAAAAATATACCAAAAGAAGAAAGAAATCACACAAATCTGTTAAATGGTTTCCTTCCAACAGCAGCAGGCATGGACACAGTAGAATCAACACTCATATCCCCAACAGACTGATTCTTATCCACTCCCATTTGAGACCCCGAATCCTTCCCGCCGAAAAACGACCCTTTGTTCCACTTTAACGAGCCGATACCCTGAGCCAAAGGGAACGAAACCCGCCTCTTCTCGCTGTTGGGAGTCCCCGGGAACCTCTCCTTCGGGTTGCTACTAGCTCTCGCCTTTGCCCGGGCAGACACGGTGGGCGTCATGTAGTTCGGGGCAGAAAATGGAGGGCAGCTGGTCATGCTATCGTCGTCCTTCAACGGCAAGTTAAACGGCGACCGGGACTCGCTCGTCTTATTTCTCGAGTACTTTGAAAGGGTCAATGAGGTGGACGATGGCGGCGGTATCGTTTTGTGGACGGGGGTTCGGGTTAGTCTCGAGGGGATGTATGCAACGGATTTCGAGGATCTCGGAGTCGGGGTGTCGATTGTGTCGAAAGTGAAGCTTTGTTGTTGTTGATGATGTTTGTTGCTGCTCGATGATGGTGGGCGGGGGCTCGGTTTGTTGAGTTCGGAATGTGGCCTTGGTGGTGTGAGTTGGAAGTTGTTTATTGCGTGTTGTGTGTTGGGGGTGGTCGAGGGAGGGAGTTGCCGTTCTAGCCAGTTCCACCACCACGGGAATCCGTTGGAACGGACATCGGCTAGATTTGATTGCGTCGATTTTGGAGTTGATTTCCATAGCTGCAACGAATCGTGTAAAAAAAAAAAGCATTCAGAGAAGCTTTATAGTGTAGCAAGAGGTGCAACGAAGCAGTTAAATACTAAGGTCACATTTGGTTCGCGGAATGACATCACAGTTCACAATTTTCATTCATTCATGGAATAGCCAAAGAAATGAACGAAAATTGTGGAACATGATGGACTATTTGTACTGGATACATCATAGCTATTTTCATGAGGAATATCTAGAACGGATAAGATGCAAACAGTTCATCATATTTCACAATTTTCATTCATTTCTATGTCAATTAAACGGAATAGAGATTCCATGAACCAAACATGTCATAAGTTCTAAAATGGTTCTGGACCGCTATCCGGTTTAGTAAAGGAAATTCAAAAGTTGGATAAAAGTGCTAACTCCAACTTTTCTAACATGTCTTAACATATAAAATAATGGCTGATCTGGCCTTTCTTCATTTAGTGTGTCGTTTAGAGCCCGTTTCACCAAAACTACTACGTCCGATTTATTCCAAAACACGATATTTCACTAGCTAGGGTCAATCTATACACCGAAATGTGTTGCTTCGCACTGAAATGACTAAAATTGTCACCGAAATGAAATTCGAAGTTGTTCTAGGGGCATACCGAAGCAAACAGGAAAATTTGAACTTAAACATACAAACATACGAAAAAATGTGCGAATCTTGACAGAGACTTAAATCACCTGGTGAGAATAAGCATAAGCCATGGATCTTTCTCTCTTGATAAGCGCATCCACCTTTCTTTGCAATCTCGCCTCGTTTTCCTCTTTCGTAAGCAAGCTTGCATCCCAATCCTCGTTACCTGCCTCCGACTATTACCGAAATTACCGAAAACATTAGTACAAACGCCTCAACGAAAGCAAACAACAAATATTATGCACCAAAACTTACTGCAGCGCTCCATTTGCCCAACATGCTCTCGACTTCTTTATCGTTCTTATACTGAGCTTGACGCCTGGCTTGGTTCTCCAACATCTGAACCCTGCGAGTCTGAATCTGAGACTGAACGCGAACCAACATCTGCATGTATTTCATGGCGTTCATCGTCTGCCTCTTCACGCTTTGGCCTCTCACCACTCCTTGAAGCCTCACTAGACCCTTCAAAGCTCTGAAGCTCTTTCTCGCCTGTCACATTCACAAAGTTTAACCCTTTATTGCTATTACGCGATTGACAAATTTTTTCAGGTGCTACCTTGAAATTTCAAAAATTTCAATCAGCCCCCTGAACTTGTAAAATGGCATTTGAAAAGTCCAGGGTCAAACTGTCGCATTTTTACCAAATCTAGGGGTATGATTAAAATTTTTGAAAGTTCAGGTTGACATCTGGCATGCATTTAGCCTTGCTATTATGGACACAAAAATTGAAGCGTTCACAACAAGCACGCAAGGGAGAAATGAAAAACTCACGACGTAGCCTCGATAGGCTGCTTGGATTTTAGTAGCTGAAGCATGGTGGTTTCGGAGAGTTGGCTCTGGCCGGTTTCTGTTGTTGATCTCCTTGTGACGATGAACGTTCGATGCCTTTGGAGATGCGGCTCTAGGAGAAGAAACGACGGCTCGAGGGGAAGGAGCATGCGGCCTAGGGGAGGTGGGCTGTGGTATGAAAACCGGAGTTTTGGGTGGTTGGTCGGGGGGAGTTGGTGGCCGGAAAATTAGTTTATGTTCTCTCTCGGCTTCGTCCAGGATTTTTTCAATGCTGCTTGGTTCTCTAAATAGTGGAATGAATGAATTAGTATCTCCATGTCTTAGTTTTGCTAGTCCTTTCTTCTTTTCTTTCGTGCTTTTCCTATCGGTTTCCTGCATTGTGTTTTTCTCATGAAGCTCTATCAATTGGAATTCATTCATATAATACAAAAAAAAATCTAATGCATGTTCAGAAACCCATAATTCAATTTTAATTATCATCATGAACATCAAGTAGTTGGCTTCCAAGATCAACTGAGGCCAAATGACTTTTTTTGGCACTTCCCATTTGATTCTTGTGGTATACAGCAATTCGTACTAAAGGGACCAAAAAGTAATATTTGCATAGTACAAGTACCTAATGGGGTCAAATTAGTCCAAAACAACATGTGAATATGAGAAATTGATGTTTATGTGTCATTTTGGAGTTTGGACTAATTTGATATGCAATGTTCAGTTTAAAGAGTCAAGTCCACGGCCGAAATTGATTATAAATGTAAACTTTAGGGACCAAATTGATCCTTAATCCATGTAAACAAATAAACGAGATTGATGGAAAGACGCAATTTGTTTCATTTAATATTGGCTTGCTAGTCGCTGTAATTATCCTTCAAATGAATGAAACAGGGTAAAACCAGAAACAAGAAAGAAGACTTACAGTGGGGAGTTTGTCTTTGGAATGGGGCAAAAAGAGATTTTTTATAGCAGAAAACCAACTGCCTTTCTTCCCCATGTTCCTAGCATTACTGTCTAAGTCTCCACCTGTAACACAATATTAAACGTCTGCACCTCCTACTTGTTCAATATTACAAAACAACAACTCATCTCCACATTACATGTGGCTATAAATTAATGCTATATGACTATTCTTTTATGTATTATCTCATAAATCTAGAAGGTAAAAGTTCAACTTCACAATTTTCATCACACCTCGCTTTAACAATTTGATTTAACTTTATAAAAATGTTTACCGTTTTAAAACAGTTGACATGTGCAAGCAAATTAATGCATACCAACATTTTTGAAAGATTAGAGTGATTTTCGAAGAAAATTTGGACAAATCCGAAACAATAAAAGCTAAACAATTTTGATGTGACACTTCATAAGACTCACAGGATATTTTCCTCCACTCCATTAAAACAACTGAATGGATAATAAATCACAGGTACTAAAGTACTCCCCATATTAAACATTGAATGGATAATTGATCCGTTAAGAAAATTAATTTCATTTGATGGGATGAAAAAAAATTAAAATTTGGGTTTCAAAGCGCAATCCTCAAACTGGTTTAAGGCTTTAAAGAAAAGAGACAAATTACGGGTTAAATTAGAGGATAATAAATAGGTAGGTAACATTTATACAAGCAAGAAGATAAAGTCAAGAGCAAAATTGTTGTTTAAGATTATTTTTTGTCTTCAATTAATTATGAACAGAAAATTACAAAACTACACCTTTTTCAATCTTCTTCTTCTTCTATTACCACAATTACATATGATTTTGTGTACAATGTCATAAGAGAAGAAAAATTAGAAACCAGAGAGTTGAAGAGATGAGAGAGAGAGGTTGTAGTTTCCATTAAACCATCTTAAGATTAAAACAGAATTTTCCAAAAATAAAACACTTCTTTAATAATTGTAAAGATCCAAGAAAAAAACACAAAATCTGACACTTGACGGAACAAAAGGAATTAAATATAGGATGAATTTCACCAAAAAAAAGGGGAAAATTGAACCTTTCAGCATAATTAAAACTTAACCACAAAAACAAAACAAATCATAAACACCATAATCAAAGAAATTCAAATTCACCGGGAAAAAAAAAGTACCTTATAGAAGTAGCAGGCAGAGAAGAGTCAAAGACTGTGTCTTTAGCCTCCCCTCTTCTTTAATTTCAATTTTGTAACATAGTTCAGATATTTGCTCTTTATCTCCTTTCTTTCTTTCTTTCTTTTTTTTCCTTTGTTGGGTCTGTCTCTCTCTCTCTAGCTTTTGTGCTTTGTTTGTTGGGTTTTGTTTTCTCTCACTAAAAAGAAAGAAGTATGAAAGGGAGAGGTGGTTGAGGGAAAGGATGAATGAGTTTAACTTTTGATTTACTCACCTTTTGTGTTGTGCTGTTGGGATGGAATTTTATTATATAAATTAAAATTTGTTTTTGATAATGAGAGAGAGAGAGAGAGAGAAAGATGGCCAGTTTGGCACTCAATGAGTTTGAGTTTGAGTTTGAGGAAGACAACTTCTTCTTCAACTTACTTTACTTCAATGGGAAGACTATTTGGACAACTCCACTCATTTGTTAACAGTTAGGTTTTTGGTACTCTGTTCTTTTCTTTATTACCCTATCTTTTTTCCCCGTTTCTTACGTCATTCCATCAATTTCTCCCCATTCATTAGATTAGATGGAGAAGATCACCAACATTTATTTCAATTTTTATGTATCCTAATTTACTCTCCAAAATTTACAAGAACGAAATTGAAATTTTGCTTAAAATAAAAGTATGTTTTCGTTACTTTGATCTTTGAGAATTTAATTGCATCAAAATATAGACCGAAATTACGAAAAAATATTTATCACAAAAATTATGCGATGATTCTAAAAAATTAACAACCTTCTGGCATACTTTATGTCGATGAAAGAAAATTACATTATTATTTGAAATTCTATGACATCTAAATATTTGGAGACCTGATTGTTCGCTCACGATTCTGCTCTAATTTTCGTGTGCGAATTGTTCGAGTAGTGTTTGATACGATATGACTAGCATGTAACACGGCTTGTGATATAGTTGAGATTAAAATGCAAGAGCTACAAAACATCAAGCTTAAGTTAGGACACGAAACACTTGTCAAATGCTCGAGCAAAATAGGAAGTGGTCCCGTCACCATTAATACTTATATTTTGTGTGTATATGTATACAACAATTGCGAGCCGTATTCTCCACTCGATGAGTGCCCGGTTCATTTGCAAGGGTACCATTTCCAAGCATATTGTTACGAATATAATGATTCAAAAAACAAGTGTAGCACCTTTACCAAAGGGGGAATTTTATTGAGGACCAGGTTCTATGCACTTTACCCGTTGGATGATAGACATGTAATTATTTTTTTATATTATTATAATAAAAAGTGATTACGTGTCTATCATCTAACGGGTATGGTGCACAGGACTCGATCTTTATTATAAAAACCTTTACCAAAGACCAATAATATACCTATTTTGTTTGCAGTAATTCTAATAAATTATTTAAATTCTCAAACTAAAAACAATTATTTGCAATAAAAAATTTTAAAAAGTAATCAGTTAGGAATGTGCTTTTTATAATATTTTCTTAAAAAAATAAAGAATATCAGTCTTCTTATATAAAATTAAGAGAAAATACGAATGTCATCCATGGATTGAACAGAATCCCAATAAGAAAGTGCAAAAGTATATTTTGAATAAATTAAAATAGAAGAGCAATATAAAAATGGTTGGTTTGAATGTTATTAATACTTATATTCCACGCTTATTTGTGAAGCAAGGGAAGGTTGGGAAAGTAAAAGTATTCAAACCAGCCTTTACAAATTTGGACCGGGTCAATTTAGTCATAAGAAAATAAGGCAAACAGAAGTTCAAAATGGTGTATACATGTTATTTATCTATTTTTTTTCATTTATTTCGTGAGTCCAATTTGTTACAGTTTTTTTTTTCTATTTTGAAAATAAATAATTGCATGTCATTTATATTTGATGAACGAAATTTTTTTAATAATTCATTTAGTTAAAATATGAAAATCCAAAATAGTATTAATTCATTTCAAAATTTCAAGATTTTTTATTTTCTTCCATGTATAACCTTATTTACTCCATAGTATCAAGTACACAATTTGGGTTGGCAAAATGAACCATTAGGGGTAGATTAATACTTGCATACCATTATTAACTGTTTTATTAAAAAATGAAATGTGTAAAAGGACTACTGAAAAATGAAGATAGTAATAAATTGCATAACATCTTGGGATGATCATAAATTATTCCATGAAATAGAGTAAAAATGGATAGAAAATTTAAATTTGATAAACTGTTTTGTATGATTGTATCTATCACTGTTATTGCACACCTCGTATAATAATTATTTCATTACATGCGAAAAGAATACCATTCTATGAAAAGTTAAATAACTAAGAATAATTATAATGAGTCAAATATAAATAGTTACATTCTTTTCCATTTTCATCTTCTTTCCACCACATATTGCAAGTAGATAAATTAACAGTACACAGAATTTGAAAATTTATCTTTTGCGTATTTAGTAGAGATACTAATTACTCCATTTGTTTATGTATGCATACGTATAGTATTTAATGTTTTCTGATTGATTGACCCGGGCCGGGATATGTACGCCAAAATTCAAGTTTGGGTCATTGAATAGATCAAAAACTTACGCGTAGATATATCGTAGGTCAAGTCTAGTAAAAGTCAAATGGGTTTTTGGTCTATGTGACCGAGTTCTTTGCCTCGGTCTTTAAAGGGTTATTTACATTAATGAGTATATTGCTGCTAATAAATACAAAATTAATCGAAATTGACATAATTAATTATTTGTATACTCATTTTGGAAGAGTTGAAGTTGGAACCGCGTTCATATAAAACTAATTACGATGAATTGGTTAAAATAATTATTACGATGTTAATCAATTTTGTATCATTAGAAAATAGAATAAGTGAATAATTCATATGGAAAAGAAAACTATCTTTTATGTTTGAACGTAAATTCGAGTTGAGATTATTACAGCAAAAGCAGGTGACTCTTTCCCAACAATACATTCTTCCATTCAAAAGACTTGAATCTAAAGGGTTAATTATTTGAATTGTTGATAAAAAACTATACCAGTGCTTAGATTGACAGATTTTTTTTATAATTATTGAAAAACAATTTCCAATTTAGAGTTCATCAGAAGTCAATAGTGTAACTACAACCTATTCATCTGGAATGGGAGTTAATAATTTTTTTAAAAAAACTTAGATTCGAGCTCTAATAAATCAAATATGTGAATGTCAAAATTTTACAAAAAGGTGTAGGGGTATAAAATTTTAAAAAAAGTCATTATTAAAGTGAAAGGGTGAAGAAGTGAAATAAGACGAGGATTGATGACGAAAAATAACACTTCGATCCCCATTTGTGCCCTTCCAAACAAGCAAAAGAAGGGAACATTTTCACAGTTAGTCCCTACAATGTACAAAAAAATTGATTTATGCCCCAAATGATATGATGAAATAAAAGTGGGCCCACTTCAACGTGATATCAACCATTGGATCAGAATATGATATGGGTGTGAAGGGTTATGATGGAGATTGGTAAGCTACTCATTGCGTTGCCATCATCACACTCTGTTTGTCCACGTGAAACTTTTAATATTATAATTTATAGGAATCCTATATTCATATCAAAACTATAGAATTAAACTCCAAAACATATAATAATGCTTTATTTTATTGTTTACATG
>CATIWQ010312897.1:0-12144 GCA_949673415.1 Euphorbia schlechtendalii
AAATAGAAAGTATAAGTAGAAAGCAAAGCAAAGTTGTAAGGTATGCAAGTGAAAGCTAAAGTTGATCAAACCGTATCCACTCTTTAACGGGAGTCGTCAATTCCCGCAATTCCTGCATCTGCTTTGAATTCGGTCTTGGCCCATAAAGAACCTCTGCTAGGATGCTATTCTTTGCAAATATTGAACAAACGAATATTGAAGAACGAAAACTTTTATTGATAAGCGATTTGCAAGTACACTTATACAACAATCGCTCGAATATGTAGAGAAATCTAGTGATCAAAACAAGGATTCGAATCAGTTAAACATTTTCTTGCTAACACTTTGGAACGTAGCGATTCTAACTACAAACAAACTATATCTCTCACTTTTTCTAATTCTAATGCCACCTTTGCACTCTGGTGTTGCCTGAAATTTGTGAGGAAATGAAGCCTTAGTTATTGAGTTTGAAGGGTTGCGTCTATCCAAATGAAGAGTCACATCCATTGGTGAAAGATTGCATCTCTTTAATGTGATTGGTTGAGAGGCTTTGATTAAATCCACAATGGATAGGCACCTTTTAATGATTGGTTGACTCCTGATAAGTGTCTTTTCATTGGCAGTTGATGGCGGTTGATGGCGGTTCATCATGCTTATCTGGCGGTTGGTAGTTAAGAAGATAATACCAGAAAACCATCTATGTCGTGACCGCGATATGTGATTTGCAACCGTGAACCTTTAATTGGCAGATTTCTATTTCTGTAGTGAACAGGTACGACCGTGAATTGAGTTTTCTTCAGAAATCTCCTTGTAACTTCACCGATCTTTGATAGCTTCGATTCTAAGCTAAATCTTTAAGTTCCACGCATCTTTTTACACTTTTTTCACTCTTTTTTCATAAAATTCCATTTTAGCTCATTTTACTCCCAAGATTTACCTAGTATCTGCATTTGCATAAAAAACAACTACATACCACGTGAAATCCTTTATATGAAGTATAAAAATGACTAAAACTACAGTGTTTATTGTGTAAAATTATAATGATAATTAGTGTAATTATACACTTATCATACCCCCACACTTAACTTTTGCCTTGTCCTCAGGGTAAATTCAATAGAAGTGCATAAATTTGTTAAACAAGTTCGTACCTTATTTGGCGAAAGACTATTGTAGCGAGTATCACATTCCATGTTGCAAAAGATTTCAAGAAGAAGTTTGAAATGTCCCACAAATTAGTAATGTGCAATTTATATTACTCAGTTGTGTACCTTTGTTCATAATGGAGAGTCAACCGAATCGCATCTTCATATAAGCGTTATATGCATACTTGAATATTACCGTCTCTTAAGCATAGTATAAAGTGTAAAGGACATAAAAAGCAAACTTTGATTAATTTCTCTCAAGCCATTTTTAGGTAACCTAGGATGCTAAAAACACTCATAGTGGTTGCATTTAATCTCCATACCACTCTCTCATTTTTTTCTTTTAAGCATATGTTTTTGAAATACTTTGTACTTTGCATCCATTTTTCGTGCTATGCTTTCTTTTCTTTTTTTCACTGAATGAATGGTTGCAGTTTCTGCTCCGTACCATTCCTCACCTTTTGCATAACTCATTGGTTATCCTCTCTTTCTTTTGATTTTTCATTAATACCCTCATCCTTTATTGATCAATTTCAATGTATTATGGCTATAGTTTCCTAACACTCTAAACATACTTAATACTTATAGGACCTATTCGAGATTTGCATATAAAACTCATAGTAAGAATACCATTAGATATTACTCCACATAAACTTATCGAAAGTATTAAACCAGAACTATATAGCTTATACTAATTCATGTTGCATCGAAATATAAATCGAAACTTACTTGGAATGTTGCTTTCGAATGTCACTCACTACTCGTCCTTGCCAATTTGGTAAATGTTGTGCACTAACATCAAACTTGTAAAACCTAACACTCACAATAACCTTGGACAATCGTTAGTAAAGTATAAGAAATGATAATGTATAACTTGCACAAAAATCAACAAAAATTTTCAATTTCTTCGATTTTTTTAATTTTATTCAATTTTTTGAATTTTAAGAGATTTTTACAAATACCCCCCACACTTAAAGAGCACAATGTCCTCATTATGAGACATTATAAAAATCAAAAACTAAACTAACTCAAGTCTAAAAATGGAATTGAAAAAGATAAAGTAAAGAGAAAACCTATTCTATTGAGAAGGAGAATCCAGGGCCCATGTTGCGATCACGAAGGCCTATCGCGATCGTGATTTCCTTAAAAACAAAAATAGATGGTTGTGCTGTATAACTTCACGAGCGTGAGATGTAAGTTGCGATCGTGATCTTCTTTAATTCTTCAAATTCTTCAAATTTTAGACTTTGTACCTAGAAAAACATAGAAAAATAAACGTATTAAATATAATTTCCTTCCCTGGAAAATTCGATCTCTAGAACGTACTTGCCTTCCCTGGCAACGACGCCAAAAACTTGTTCACCACTTTTCTACTGATAAGTTTCATAACCTTTACATGAAGAGCTTGGCTACATATCAACGGCGCCAAGAACTTGTTCACGTAGAGTATAGGTGTTGTCAATACCCCTTATCAAATAGAAAAATGATGAAAACTACAAGTATACTATTGCGATGTAGTTTTAAAAGATATCGATCCCACAAGGAAGGACTAGTTCTAAAGATCAACAAGGAAGATAAGATAAAAAGAAAATAAAAATAGTTTTGAGATTTTTGAATAGGAAGATCAGAATGAAAAGTAGAGTAAATATAGATATGATAGATGAGGGACTCTAAATACATAGATTTTCACTACGAAAAAGTATAGCAGAGAAAACATGCAAGATCAACAAAGATGTTACGACTCACTAGACTAATCTAACAAACCCGGTTTGACACACTGAGATGTTCAATAATTCATCCCAGAACAACACATGAAATAACTTTTCTAAACCTAGCCCAAACGAGATAAGACTTTTATATAAACCTGGACAACGTTAATACTATGCTTAGTACGGGTCGCTCTCACATAGCCATACTTAGCAAGTTACCATTCCAAAAATGTTTGCTCACTAAACAGCATTATATCACAGATCCAGTGATTATATACGATATTGTTAACCCTGAAACTACTCTTAAAATTAATGCCAATGCATATAACTTGATTATCATAAAATACTTAGCACGAAATACGTATTATGACACATAGACATATCATAAACTTTAAAATAGAAAGTATAAGTAGAAAGCAAAGCAAAGTTGTAAGGTATGCAAGTGAAAGCTAAGTTTGATCAAACCATATCCACTCTTTAATGGGAGTCGACAATTCTTGCAATTCCTGTGTCTACTATGAATTCAGTCTTAGCCCATACAAAACCTCCTCTAGGATGTTATTCTTTGTGAATATTGAACAAACGAATATTGAAGAATGAAAACTTTTATTGATAAGTGATTTGCAAGTACACTTATACAACAATCACTCGAATATGTAGAGAAATCTAGTGATCGAAACAAGGATTCGAATCAGTTAAACATTTTCTCGCTAACACTTTGGAATGTAGCGATTCTAACTACACAAACTATATCTCTCACTTTTTCTAATTCTAATGCCACCTTTGTACTCTGGTGTTGCTTGAAATTTGTGAGGAAATGAAGCCCTATTTATAGAGTTCGAAGGGTTGCGTCTATCCAAATGAAGAGTCACATCTATTGGTGAAAGATTGCATCTCTTCAATGTGATTGGTTGAGAGGCTTTAATTCAATCCACAATGGATAGGCACCTTTTTATGATTGGTTGACTCCTGATAAGTGTCTTTTCGTTAGCAGTTGAGGGTGGTAGATGGCAGTTGATCATGATTATCTAGCAGTTGGTAGTTAAGAAGATAATACCAGAAAACCGTCCATGTCATGACCGTGATATGTGATTCGTGACCATGAACCTTTGATTGGCAGACTTCTATTTCTGAAGTGAACAGGTCATGACCACAAGGTATTGTCGTGACCGTGAATTGAGTTTTCTTCCGAAATCTCCTTGTAACTTCACCGATCTTTGACAGCTTCGATTCTAAGCCAAATCTTTAAGTTCCACGCATCTTTTTGCACCTTTTTCACTCTTTTTTCATAGAATTCCATTTTCGCTAATTTTACTCCCAAGATTTACGTAGTATCTGCATTTGCATAAAAAACAACTACATACCACGTGAAATCTTTTATATGAAGTATAAAAATGACTAAAACTACAGTGTTTATTGTGTAAAATTATAATGATAATAAGTGTAACTATACACTTGTCAATGTCCTTATAGCTGTTGTAGCAACTCGTGCTCCATTTCCAACACTTAGATACATTTCCCTTTTTGCAAGCGTCATACTATTCTGCAATCCCTGCACAGAAGTACAATTAGGAGTACCACAACCAGTATCGAATACCCAATAAGACTCATAGGGAATTGCAGAGAAACTCTCTATCATGAACATAAATGAAGTAGATACCTTACTTGGCTTCTTCTTCACTTATTAAAAAATCAGAACTTTGCAATAACGTTTCTAGTGTCCTAGCCTTCCATACACGAAACATATTCCTTTGGGTTTCTAATTTTCAATAACCACATTTTTTACCTTCCTATTGATGGGTTTTAAATCTTTACCTTTGATGCAAGTTTTACTTGCCAAGGTACTTATTCCTCTAGCCCTTAAACCTTCTTCAAAACTTCAAAGTTTCTTGATAAACACAGATGTCTTGCTGGTCTTTCATGATATAAGATAATCTTTCACAAAAGGTGAATATTTATTAGATAAACATTCTATCATAAGCTGTATGTCATGCTTGGAATCTGTCTTAATTCCTATATAAGCCAATCTCCTTAAATATTGTAAGTATTCTATGCATCACTCAGTGGCTAGGGTCCCATCATCTCTCCCAAAGTTATAGAGGAATCTCAATATTCCATTCAACTCTCATTCCTCATGAAGTCCTCTAAGATGAATTAGCATGGATTTTAGGTCCATACCTTCATGCTGCTTTTTAAGCTTCAAGCTCATGTTTTCGAGCATCACTGGTGACACCATGAAAGCATCCTTCTTATGCTTAAGATATGCTTCTTTTTCATAGATAGAAGCCTCAGCACCATGATTGACTGGTTCAGGATTATCTAGAACATAATCCATGTGGCTTTTCTCAAGCTCCTTTCTAAGAGCTTTGAACCAGTCATCAAAATTGATCCCTGTTAATTTATTATCAAGTATTGGATGGAGATTTATGTTCGAATTCATTGTTCAACCAAGATATAAGATAGAATTTTTTTAGACATTAGGTCTACATGAGCAAATGGGGATTTATATCTTTGATTTGGGTTTAAGCCATTTATGGGGATGTGATTTCCCCAAAATTGAGAGTGGATTTTAGAATGTCTAGTGACATTCGATTATGAAGACAAAAAGAAGAGGGTAATTCAATTTCGCAACCAAGGTAGACATTATACCACAACAAGAGAGATGATGAGTACTTGGTTCAGGTTTGAAGTCGAAAATTCATCAAGCATGATGAATCTTTTCAAGCAAATCATGGTTGGGAAGATTTAATGGGTAAGAGAGTTTTCGATCCCAAAAATTCTCTAAATAAACTTATTAAGGATGAGTATATTCTTCTACTCCACAAATACCTTGCCACTTTGGTATTTTGTCGAGTAGAAAACACCAAAGTCCAAAAGAGAGATTTGTTTGTTCTTTCTTGCGCAATGAATAAGCAAAAAGTGAAGTTTCTGGATATAATTTGGGATACGATGAAGAAGAACTCAACGAGTATGAGGAATAAGATTGGGGCGGTCGAAATTATCACTGCCATTATAACAAGTGTGTGAAACAAACTCCCCTATGCTCAACAACCGGGTGAGTACTTTCTATATATGGATGGGAGTTACTTGAAGAATACCAGACTTCTTCAAGGGAACAATGGTGTCTATTCTTTCTACTCATACTCCAATCACACCAAGAAAATAATCTCGACTCATGAAGATTCTTCAATTAGCCCATCTGATCCAACTACTAGATGTCATCCTAGAAAGGCTCCAATGATTAAAGAAGAAGATGAAGATGAATAAGATGAAGCTAGGGAAGATTGGAAGGCGAGTATGCAGCAAAAATTAGATAATTGCCAATCAGAACTTGGGGTAATGAAAAAAGATATGAAGATTCTAAAGAAGAGTAATAAATCGATGTTTCAAAAATTACTATCTTTCTCTGGAAAACAAAATTATCAATTTACTCCTAGTCCCCCGGTTTCTTCTTCTCAATAAAAATGGGTTTACTCTTTTCTTTACTTTTCTTTTTCAAATTTTTAGACTAGTTAGTTATTTTTTTAATATTTAATAAAAGCTCTCACAATGAGGACATTATGTTCTTTAGTATGGGGGGCATTTGTAAAATCTCCCTAAAATCCAAAAAAATCAAATAAATTGAAAAAGTTGAAGAATAGGAAAATTTTCTTGATTTTGTGTTATTTATACATTATCCATACCTATGCTATATTAACATATGTTCTAAGGTTATTATGAGTGTTAGGTAGTACAAGTTTGATATTAGTGCAAATTTTGAAAAAAAATTTATTTCGAATTTGAGCGCACGTTGAGAGTGTGAGCGCTTTTGGCATAACATTTGGCATTTGGCGAGGATGAGTAATGAGTAAGATTCAAAGCAACATTCCAAGAAAGTTTCGATATAATTTCAATGCAACATGAATTAGTATAAGTTATATAGTTTTAGTTCAAAGCTACCGATAAGTTAGCAGTGGAGTAATATCTAGTAGTGTTCTTACTATGAGTTTTATATGCTATTCTCGAATACGTCTTATAAGTATTAAGTGTTTTTAAAGTGTTGGGAAACTATAGCCATAATACTTTGAAAGTGATCAATAAAGGATGAAGGTATTGAGAGAAAAATCAAAAGAAAGAGAGGACAACCAATGAGTTATGCAAAAGTTGAGGAATGGTACGGAGTAGAAACTATAACTATTCAATGTGTGAAAAAAGAAAAAAGAGCATAGCATGAAAAATGGGTGCAAAGTACAAATCTGTACTTCAAAAACATATGCTTAAAAGAAAAAAAATGAGAGAAAGTGGTATGGAGCATAAAATGCAACGAGTAAGAGTGTTTAGCATCCTAGGTTACAAAAAAATGCCTTGACATCAATCTTGTCAAAGCATGCTCCCTTTTTCCTTTATACTTTATACTATACTTGAGAGAAGGAAATATTCGAGTAAGCGTATAATGCTTATATGAAGATGCAATTCGGTTGGCCCTCCATTAAAAGCAAAGGTATGCAACTAAACTATATAAATTCCACATTACTAATTTATGGAAAATTTTGAACTTTTGCTTGAACTTTGTGCAACATTGGAATGTGGTACTCACTACGATAGTCTTTCACCAAATGAGTTACAGACTTGAATTATTAATTTATAAACTTCTGTAGTGTTTACCTTGAGGACAAGGCAAAAGTTAAGTGTGGGTGTGATAAGTGTATAATTACACTTATTATCATGATATTTTTAATTATAAAATGATATGGTTAAAAGTCATTTATTACTTCATATAAAAGATTTCACATGTTATGTAGTTATTTTTTATGCAAGTGCAGAAACTAGGTGAATCATGGGAGTAAAATGATCCAAGATGGAATTCTATGTAAAAAGAGTGAAAAAGGTGTAAAAAGATGCATGGAACACAAGGAATTGTCTTAGGATCGAAGTTGTCAAAGATCAGCAAAGTTGCAAAGAAGAATCATGAAAAAAAGCACATTTCATGATCGTGACACCCATTCGCGGTCGCGACTTATCATTCTTCACAAATAGAAAGTTACCAAGTATTGTTCACAATCATGATATGTATTTTGCGCATGCGACTTGTAACGGTTATAGACAACTATTCTCAACTTCCAACCGTCGGATAAAAATGAACAATCAACTACCACCAACTGTAAAACAAAAGGACACCTTTTGGAAGCAATCCAATCACGAAAAGGTGCCTATCCATTGAAGATGAGGATGAAACTTTGCTTCCAATCACATTGATGTGTTGCAACCCTTCGCCAATGGACATGAATCTTTGTTGGGATAGACGCAACCCTTCATAATCTATAAATAGAGTCCCAAACCAACCAATTTCATGGCATATAAGTGGGAAATGAATATATAACATGTATAGAGAGTAAATTATATAGATTTCGCTACGTTCAAAGTGTTAGTGAGAAAAATGTATAAGTGATTTGATTCTTATTTCGATTACTAGATTTCTCCACATATTTGAGCGATTGTTGTATAAGTGTAATTGCAAAGCACTTATCAATAAAAGTTTTTGTTCTTCAACATTCATTTATTTGATATTCACAAAGAATAGCATCCTAGCGAAGGTTCTGTACGAGTCAAGATTGAATTCAAAGTAGATGCATGAATTGCAGGAATTGACAACTCCCATTAAAGAGTGGATATGGTTTGGTCAACTTTAGCAATCACTTGCATACCTTACAACTTTACTTTGTTTTCTACTTATACTTTCTATCTCGATGTTTATGATATGTCTATGTTTCATAACGAGTATTTCGTTCTGCATCATTTATATTAATTAAGTTATATGCTTTCGAGTTGACTTTAAGAGTGATTTCGGGGTCAACAAGACTGTGTATAGTCACTAGATCTGTGATTATAAAATTGTTTAGTGAGCCAACATTTTTGGAGTGGTAACTTGCTAAATATGGATATGTGAGAGTGACCTGTACTAAGCATAGTATTATTTTTATCCAGGTTCTTATGAGTGTCATAATTCATTTACCCTAGATTTAGAAAAGTCATTTCATGTGTTGCTCTACGGTGAATTATAGGATATTTGGGAGTCTAGAACCGAGTTTGTTGAAGTTATCTAGTGTTTGAAACAGCTTTGATTACTTTGCATATTTTACTCTACTATACTTGTTCTTAGGGAATATCTATATGATTTATGTCTAATCTGTTCACCATTCAAAACCCTTAATCTTAAAATCATTATATTTTCTTTCATCCCATAACTCTAGTTGGTCCTTAGAACCGAATTCCTTCCCTGTGGGATCGATATCTTTTAAAACTATAGTGCAACTGTATACTTGTAGTTATCATCATTTTTCTATAAGATTTACATCTAATCCATTCATGCATTTGTTCACCATTCAAAACCTCAACCTTAAAATCATTATATTTTATTTCATCCCGTAACTTTAGTTGGTCCTTATAATCGAATTCCTTCCCTGTGGGATCAATATCTTTTAAAACTACATCGCAACTATACACTTGCAGTTATCATCATTTTTCTATTTGATAAGTGGTACTAATGACTCATGTTCATATTAAGAACTTTTATATTATTAGTAGAAAAGTGACGAACAAGTTTTTGGCATCGTTGCCTGGGATAAGCTTTTCGGAACGTGTATAGAAAAAATCTTGCGAACAAGTTTTTGGTGTCGTTGCTGGGGAAGGCAAATGCGTTCTAGGGATAAAAAATTTGGAGACTACAGTGCGTTTTTATCTTTTGCTTTTATTTTATACATATATCTGTTTGTTATTGCATTTTATGTTTAAAATTTTTACTAACATGCATTGGGATAAGTTTTGAGGTGATTACATGATTGATAACTTAATTGATACATGTGTAAATGAAATTTGTCATGTTACATCTCATGAAGAGTTAACATCTGAATCTTGTGAAAATTTAGAATATTCCTCCGAAATCGAAAAATTAGTTAGAGAAGATGATCCTACACAACCTTCTATAAATAGACCACCCTTAGTAGAGTTGAAGCAGTTTCCAAGTCATTTGAAGTATGCATTTTTAGGAAGTAACAATACCTTACTAATTATCATTTCTAGTCAGTTATCTGATTTGCAAGAAGAAGAATTATTGGAGACAATAAAGGGTAGAATAAGGAGTATTGGTTGGCAAATTTCTGATATTAGAGGGATTAACCCTAATATAGTGATGTATTCTATTAATTTGGAAAATGATAGTAAACCTAGGATAGAAAGGCAAAGAAGATTGAATCCTCACATGAAGGAAGTTGTTAAGATGGAGATTATTAATTTGCTAGATGCAGGAATTATCTATTCGATTTCAGATAGTGAATGGGTCAATCCTGTTCAATGTGTTCCGAAAAAAGGAGGTATTACTGTAGTTCAAAACGAAAAGGGTAACTTAGTTCCTACTAGGACAACAACTGGATGGAGAGTTTGCATAGATTACAGAAAATTAAACGCAACCACTAGGAAATACCATTTCCCTTTACCATTTATAGATCAAATGTTAGAAAGGATATTAAGTTATGCATTTTATTGTTTTCTTCATGGATTCTCTGGATATTTTCAAATTCATATTAAGCTAGATGACCAAGATAAAACCACTTTTACATGTCCATTTGGTACATTTGCTTATAGAAGAATGCCTTTTGGGTTGTGCAATGCTTCTGCTACATTTCAAAGGTGTATTTCTACTATTTTTAGTAAGTATGTGGAGGATATTATGGAAGTTTTCATGGATGATTTCTCTTTATATGGAGATTCTTTTGAGAAATGTCTAGAAAATTTGGATAAAATACTTGCTAGATGTGAGGAAACTAATTTGGTATTAAATTGGAAGAAATGTCATTTTATGGTTTATGAAGGTATAGCTTTAGGTCATAAGATAGATGAGAAGGGAATTCATGTGGATATAGCAAAAACCGAGATCATAGAGAAATTACCTCCTCTCATAAATTGTTAAGGGAGTAAGATCATTTCTAGGCCATGCTAGATTTTACAGAAGGTTTATTAAGGATTTTTTAGTTATATCTAAACCTTTAACTAATTTATTAGTTAAAGATGTAAAATTCAATTTCTCTGATGACTATTTAAAAGCCTTCGACATCTTAAAGAAAGCATTAGTTTCGGCACCCATAATTGTGAACCAAATTGGTCTTTGCCATTTTAATTGATGTGTGATGTTAGTGATGTTAGTGATGTTGCTGTTGGTTATGTTTTAGGTCAAAGGCATGAAAATAATTAGCATGCAATTTATTATGTGAGTCACACTTTATCTTCTGCACAATTTAATTACACCACCACTAAAAAAGAGATGTTAGCAGTAGTATATGCATGTGATAAATTCAGATCATATTTGATAGGATCTAAAGTAATAGTTTATACAGATCATGCTACTTTGAGATATTTGTTTGCTAAGAAAGATGCAAAACCTAGATTAATTAGGTGGATCCTTCTTTTGCAAGAATTTGACTTAGAAATAAGGGATAAAAAGGGAAGTGAGAATACCATAGTTGATCACTTATCTCATTTAGAAGATGATAAGGGACCTATAGGTGAAACTGGTGATATTAATGAACTTTTTCTAGATGAAAATCTTATGTCTGTTAGACATACTATTAGTCCATGGTATGCTGACTTGGCAAATTATTTGGTCAATCATACTTTACCCTCTTATTTAGATTCTAATGGTTAGAAGAAATTTCTTAAAGATATTAGATCATTTATGCAGGATGACCTTATTTGTTTAAGGTACATGCCGATGGTATTATTCTCAAATGTATAGATAATACTAATTTTTCTTCAATTTTAAGTCATTGCCATGATAGCATATATGGAGGACATTTAGGACCAGCAAAAACCGCTGCTAAAGTTTTAGAGAGTGGACTTTATTGGCCAACACTGTTCAAAGATGCTAGAGATTTTGTTCAGAATTGTGATAATTTTCAGAGAATAGGAAATATAAGTCGAAGAGATGAAATGCCATTGAAAAACATCTTAGAAGTGGAGCATTTTGATTTTTGGGGTATAGATTTCATGGGATCATTTCCTAACTCTAATGGTAATAATTACATTCTAGTTGCAGTTGATTATGTTTCAAAATGGGTTGAGGCTAGCGCATATAGTAAGAATGATGCTAGAGTAGTTGCTAAGTTTCTTAAGTAATTATTTAGTAGATTTGGAGTTCCTAAGACCATAATTAGCGATGGAGGTTCACATTTCATCAATAAGACTTTTGAAAGCTTGATGCATAAGTATGGAGTACATCATAAGGTTGCTACCCCATATCACCCTTAGACTAGTGGTCAAGTAGAAATTTCTAATCGAGAAAT
>CATIWQ010312910.1:0-37825 GCA_949673415.1 Euphorbia schlechtendalii
ACCGGCAAACTCTACCATAAAATCGGCCAAGACTTGGGCTTTTAGGGCAGCCCTTCCTTCGAAGCGGATGTCGAACTCTCCCAACCTTATGGCCCATTCAGCCATTCTGCCTGACGTCTCAGGTCTTTGTAGTACTTTCTTAAGTGGGAAGCTAGTCCGTACTGTGATGGTGTGCGCTTGGAAGTAGGGTTTGAGCCTGGCCGAGGAGGAGATCAGGCTTAAGGTAAGTTTTTCAATTCTGGGGTACTTCATCTCGGCATTCTTCAAAACCTTACTTGTGTAGTAGATGGGGTGTTATTGGTTGTTCTCTTCTCTAACCAAAACTGCTCCTACTGCCTCATCAGTTGCAGATAAATACATGAACATAGGTTCATCTTGGATCGGGCGACTAAGCAACGGGGGGATGCCAAGAACTCTTTTAAATTTTCGAATGCAAGGTCGCAACATTTATCCCATTTAAAGGCCTTGTTTTGTTTTATTGCCTTGTAAAAGGGTAGGCATCTCTTGGCCGAGAAAGAGATGAATCGCCCCAATGCATTAATCCTTCCATTGAGGCGTTGTACCTCATTCAAGGTTCAAGGCGGTGTCATGTTGACGATTGCTTCAATCTTCTCTGGGCTAGCCTCAATCCCTCTTTCTGATATAAGAAACCCTAAGAAATTGCCATTTTTTAATCCAAATGTACACTTTTCTGGGTTTAATTTGAGGTGATATCTTTGAAGTACCTTGAACAATTTTTCGATGTCTGCTGCATGGTTGGCTTCGTCCTTGCTCTTGATGATCATATCGTCTACATATACTTCCGTATTTTTGCCAATTTGGTATTTGAACATGTCATTTAATAGCCTTTGATATGTGGCTCCAGCGTTTTTGAGCTCGAATGGCATCACCTTATAGCAGTAAGTTCTTTTGTGCGTGATGAAGGTGGTTTTTTCCTCGTCTTTGGGGTCCATTGGTATTTGGTGATATCTTGCTTTAGCGTCCAAGAGGGAATATATGGCGAATCCAGTTGTTGAATCAACGAGCTGATCTATGTTGGGCGAAGGGTAACTGTCTTTGGGGCAGGCTTTGTTTAAGTCTGTGAAATCGATACACATTCGCTAGGAACCGTTGGGTTTTCTTATGAGCACCACGTTCGCCAACCATTCCGGGTAATGCACCTTTTTCATATGTCCTGCTTCGAGTAGTTTTTTTATTTCCGCTTCGATTACCTTTTACCGTTCCGGAGCTTGCTTGCGTCTCTTTTGTCTGACTGGGGTAACTGATGGGTCGATGTTGAGGCTGTGACACATTACTTCAGGATGCATGCCTTTGATGTCTTCGCTTGACCACGAGAAGGTGTGTTGTTGCTCTTTCAGTACCCTTGCCACTGCGGCTTTTGCATCTTTCTCCATGTCTTTGGCAATTTTGACCGTTCTGCCTTCTGCTAAAGTTAGGACTTCTAAATCTCTTACTAGTTTTTCCCTTTCGCGATCCTCCGCTTCAAATGAGCCTGATCCGGTTTACGTGGAAGCTACATAAGCTTCCTGGGCTTTTTGTGGATCTTCCACTGCTACCGTTGTTCCTTTCTTGGTTGGGACCAGCAGGGTTAGGTATTCCAGACAGATTATGGTGCGCGACTCAATTCTAAATGGTCATCCCAATATCATGTTGTAACCGACTCCGATATCGGCAATGACGAAATCGACTTCCCCTCTCCAGGTTACATCTTTATCTCCTACTTCCACCTCCAAAGTGACTTGTCTTGTTGACGGGATGAGTTGGCCTCCGATTCTTACCAATGGATTTCCTCCTGGCTGAATTCTAGAGTGGTGAACATTTAGCCGTTTTAGAACTATGCTGTTGATCAGGTTGACTGAGCTGCCGGTATCAATCAAACCCCTTTTTACTATGTAGCCTTCCGTTATTGTCTCAATGATTAAAGGGTTTGTGTGAGGCTTTTTTACCAGTGAGTGTCTTTGGCAAGTTTTGAATAGGTCGGCGTCCCGGCCCGTTAAATCCATTGCCTTTCGTTTTTTGGTAGGGGGCTCAAAATCTGGACCTCCCGCGATTACCATTATTGTTCCTTTGGCTCTCTGTGCTTTGTTGTCTCCCGCTCGAGACGGTTGCGGGGCTTCTCTACTTTCCTCTCGGGTCACTCCTTTCACGAATTGACTGAATTTTCCCGCTCGAATGAGGGTATGCACCTCTTCGGCTAGCATTCGACAATCATCAGTATGATGTCCCCTGGCTCGATGAAATTCGCAGTAGCTTTCAAGGTTCTAGCCCACCGTCTACCCTTCTAGAAACCTGGGGAATCTCACATTTTTCTTCTCATGGGTCTTCTTTATTGCTACCAGGATCTGGCTAAGCGGGGCTTTTAACTCTGGTCTGCTGGCTCGCGGGGCGTTCCTTTTATATGGATGGTATCTCTCCTCTCCTTTGTTTCTTCGAGGGTGCCGTTCGTCTCGCTGATCACGGAACCGATTTTCTCCTTTATTCTTTCTAGACCTGTTCATTTCATCTACTTCTATCATGCTTTTGGCCATGGCTATCATCTAAGTTGTATCTCTGGGTCACCTCGTGATTATCTTCGTTCGTAGCCTATCATTTCTCGTGCCTCTAATGAGGGCTTCTTTCACAGTGCTAAAGTCAAGATCGTCCGTGCTGATGCAAACTTCGTTGAACCGATGGATGTACAACCTGAGTGATTCGTCTGGTTCCTGGATGACTTCATGAAGTTGTCGGCTCACATACAAGGCGGGGGGGATCCGAGGAAATGCTTGCAGAAAACATCACTTAGCTGGTCCCAAGAGCTAATAGAATTAGGTTTCAACTTATGGAACCAATAGGCCGCTGTACATCATTTCCATCCTATTGATATAGTGCCTTACATGTACCACCGGATCATCTCGCCCATCGTATAATTTTGGAAAGACAGGAGCAACGAAGTAGGGGTTTAGTTGGATGCCCAGAATCTTCTTGGTGAAGGGGGAGAGACTTTTTTCAATTAGGGACTCCTGGTATGGTACTGCCAGATCCTTGAGCAGTTTTTTAATGCTACCTCGTAGTTTGGGGTCGATTTCAGTATCGCTGTCTCCTTTATTAGTTATGTCGATCAGCTCGGATCTAGAGGACGGCTAGGGCATTGTTTCGGTCATTAGGGTAGGTGCGTATGGGTTTAACCATGGAAGTGGGGTGTAAGGTATGTGTGCTCTAGCTGGGGGTATGGATGTTCCAGCTGGGAAATACGGGTTACCGCCTTGGGCAGACATAGCTTGAAACATGGCCATCATTTGTGCCTATACTGTGGGATTTGACGCGACACTTTGTTGAGGGAATGCTCTTCGAGGCGTTGCGGTGGTTTGAGCCAGAGTGTGTGCTTCGGTTGAGGCGGGGTGTTGACGGATTTGAGGCAGGAATAATTCTCTGACTAGGTTCATTCAATTCGGACTGTCGTTTGGGATCCCTTGGATTGTAATTGCCTCGATGTTGTATTGCTCTACAAAGCCTGATCTGATGACCTACTATTGTTCAAGCGGAATGTTATACTCCCTGAAGATGCGCAGCATCTGCTCCACGGCTGTGGAGGCGCTTGCTGGGGGAGTCGCGGTGAATGTTCCGCTCTCCACGAGATCGTCATAGGTACCTTGGATGGCTCCGGTTTCGGAGGAAGGATGGTTATCATTGATTCCAGCCATGGAGCAGTTATATTCCTGCACTAGAGAGAAGTGAAACAATAGTCCTTGCAACCGGGTTTTCAACTAGGGTAATCCGATAACAAGTGGAACGATTTTAATGAGAAAAAATGTGAAATGGAATGCTTATCGAGATGTGTGAAAACGTGTTGTGAACTAAAATTCTCGTCGGGGCAAGTAAGTTTAGTCCACGCTCACCGCACCACTGAAGGTTCCAAATCTGAATTTAACTCAAACGTTGTGGAACTTCAGAAAAATGTTGGACTGATTTACTGTTGATTCCACCTACAAAATAGATTAAGATCAAGTGAAGGTCAGGGATTTTTCCCTCGGGAAACCTCCGATGATTAAGTCAGAGATCAATAAAATGATATTTGTATGAGTTTGATGAAAGATTGAGAGTGGAAGAATTAGAATTATCGAGTATGTATTATTAAAAAGAGTGAGTGGAGAGGATGTGATTAACCTGTCATGGAGGCTGCTTTCCCCTATCTATAGAAACTTCTGAATCCCCCAAATCAAGGAGATTTGAATTGGTCAAAACGGGGATCGTGATCTCTAGAATCAAGGGAGACCAAGTCTGAGCTCTATCCAATCCTTGATTCTAGGATGCGGTTATTCGCATGACAATTGAAGCCGTTAATTAAATGGCCACCACCTCGCCTATCGAAACGGGGACACCTTCTTATGATCGTATGGTGGAGCAATTGGGACGGTTTCATTCACACATGAATCCGTCTCAAATTCGAGACCGGGATGGCAATGTACAAATGAGATCAGTGGTGTAGGTATCTCGAGGCGGGATTTCCTTCAGCGAGTGGTTGGACAAACGAGCCCTGCCATTGTCTTCGAGGGAGTGATATTATGCTCTGCTAACAATTCTTAAATGCATTATTAAGTTTATAAAATTATCAATATTGAGAGGTGTGAAGGGGCAAGAGTCTAACTTCTCATTTCAAATCTTCTAATAAAAGAAATGAACTTGAAATGATTTAGAAAGAGTCTGCCTTCTCATTTCAAATCTTCTAATAAAAGAAATGAACTTGAAATAATTTAGATGGATTCGTAATCATGTGCGGAAGATGATATAAAAAAGCAATTTTATATAAAATTCGGGCAATCTCCACCATTCATCTTTGATAGTTAGATATTCACTATAAGATGAAAACAAGTTGAAATTCGGCAATCTTTACCATTCGGCAAGTTGTGTCCATTTACACTTTACAATCTCCACCATTCATCTTTGAATAGTTTGATCTTCATCATAAGTTGAAAACAAGTTGAATGATGAAGATTACATCGTGTCAATGGATGTGAAATAATTAGTGTCAATATAATATTATTAATTAATGTATAAAAAAATACATAGCGTAAGACACGTGGGGAGCATTCGGATACTTTTAAGTTCTAATATGTCACAACCACTTCAAATAAATTCCGACAAAATCGGATTTGTTAATATACACGATAATTCCTCCCCTCTCCTTTCTCCCCCTCCCTTAACTTCCTCGATCTCCTACCCTCGGCGATTCCCCGTTTTCCGATCAATTTTCCGGCCATCTCCTTCTACTCTGTTTCGTCTCTCTTCTATTTAATCACCTTTTCTTTTCACCTGCTCTTTGCGATTCTACACACTATATTCATCACTGAATTATGAATCCTGAATAGTAAGCTCTTCTTTTAATCCTAATTCACTTTTCGCTGATTGATTTCGTTATCAAAGAATTTATGATTAGGTTAGATGTGTGTTTCATTAGAATGGTTATTACCTTTATATATCTGCGATTCGTTATTTTTCATTTGTTTTATGTATGATTGTTTTTTGCTTTGCTATTGGTTTGATCGCTTAGATCTAGGTGCCTTGACTTTAGATCAGTTGACCGCTTGCGTGGTTTTATGACTTCATCGTTTTGTTGATCTATTAGCTAAGCAATTCAATTTATCTAATTTTTTGTTTCTCGAATTCGCAGCGATTACTTGTTCAAGCTATTGCTTATTGGAGATTCAGGCGTCGGCAAGTCTTGTTTACTTCTTAGGTTTGCAGTAAGTATCTGTTTCTAATAATTCTTCCATAATATTGTATTGTTTGCGGTACCTATTTGCGATGATGAAATAAACTTTAGATTATTGTTTTATCCATGGTTATGCTTAAAAATTGTAATGGGGTGCACCCGATATTGAAGAAAAAATTAGTCGATTTTGCATTACATGTTATTGAAATTAACGATAAGGTAGTGTAAGGGTGAAACCCACATATTCTGATTGTTATTTTTATGTGTTTGGTAATCAGGATGATTCTTATCTGGAGAGCTACATCAGTACCATTGGAGTCGACTTTGTGAGTGATGCTACCAACAGTTTTGTCTTTGCTTTATGATTTTGATTTTGCTGCATGATTGATCTTTTATTTCTATTGTCATATGTAGAAAATTCGCACTGTGGAACAGGATGGGAAAACTATTAAACTCCAAATTGTAAGTTGTAATCGTGTTATTGACTTTCCAACTGAATTATTTTGGTTGCAATTATATCAGAGCTTTGTGGGAGGCCTCTTTACCCCGGAGCAGTGAAATTCTTTGATTATGGTAGCTTACAAGTTTACATCATATTCTGTTTCGCAATTACTCTGTTATGCTTCATTTATAGCATCTGAAATGACCTTAATTCTGTTTGTTGACTTATCTTTGAATTTGATGCTGAGTATTGCTCACGTCACAGCTCTTTTTGGAGCTGGAAGTGGTTCAAGGATAATCTGTTTCTGCCATATCTTTATATTATTTGAAAATGAACATTTTTTGTTATTCCCCTGAATTTTTAAATAGTGTTGAATATTGTGTTAGATGTTGTGTGAAATGTTATTAGTGATATATACAGGAATGATATGTTTATGCTAGTACAACTTCTCGTCCAATTTATCCTGGAATTTGTGTTGTATTGGGCAATGTCTCCGGAGCCTCATAACAAACCTTGTGTAATGTGCAGTGGGACACAGCTGGTCAGGAACGCTTTAGGACAATTACAAGCAGCTACTATCGAGGAGCCCATGGAATTATTGTGAGCCCCAATTTACAGTGTTTATATTAAAATCAAATTACAATTTTGCTTCTCTTGCGGGGAAACCTCATTTTAAAATTTTTTCTGGGTAGGTTGTCTATGATGTCACGGACCAAGAGAGCTTCAACAATGTGAAGCAATGGTTGAATGAAATCGATCGCTACGCAAGTGACAATGTTAACAAGCTTCTTGTTGGCAACAAGTGTGATCTCACAGCAAACAAAGTTGTTTCCTATGAGACTGCTAAGGTAACATAATCAGGTGTCCATTTATTTATTTCATCAGTCCGCTATTAATTAATGGTAGCTTAATCATGACAATGATAGTTTCCCTCTCCAGGCATTTGCGGATGAAATTGGGATCCCTTTCATGGAAACGAGCGCTAAAAATGCCACTAATGTTGAACAGGCTTTCATGGCTATGGCTGCTGAAATAAAAAATAGGTGTGTGCTATCATCTTTATTAGTAGGAGCTGAATTGCTTTTGAACTAGTGACTGATACAATACTTAGGGCCACTTTGGAATTGCTTTCCCAAGCCGTTGTCCCGAAAAGCTTCAGTTTCAAGCTTTCCTAGGCCGTTGTCCTGGAAAGCTTGGAAATGAATTAGCAAAGACACTAATTAATTATTATTAGGAGTCAAAATCTTTTATCAAATGCCAAAAAGTGTTATATGAAAAGTTTGTGAGTTGAGCTTTTCTAGGAAGCAGCTGTGATAGCTTTCTAAAACAGGCCCTTAGTGTGTTCGTGGTGTAGCTTGCAGATCTTAATTTCTTATGGTTTTTGCTTCTCCTTGACAGGATGGCAAGCCAACCATCAATGAACAATGCAAGGCCCCCAACGGTGCAGCTTCGAGGCCAGCCCATGAATGAGAAATCTGGCTGCTGCTCTTCATAGAAGAAGGGAAGTTGCTATGATGGATACTTCATGTCAATCATGTTCTTAGTGGCATGTAAAACTAGTTCACTAGTGATGTTTAGATAAGAAAATGATTTATTATAATTTGCTGTTTTCTTGTCAGGAACTTGTTCAGCACTGTTAAATTATCCATTCTTTTAAATGTAATTTGATTTAAAGAAACATTTGTACAAACTAGGAACATCGGTGAAAAATCGTTATTTGCCCTTCTTCTTATAATCTCGGCTCGTGCGATGCAATGTTCATACATATTGAAGTTTGAATGAATCTCTGCCTGAGCTGTGAATTTTAATTTCAAGTAAACATGAATGATGGGTTACCAGTTTGAGGGTGTAGTCATTTACTCTGTTTGTACATCTCAAGTCTCAGATTCACCTTGTCTAAATATACCATTATCTTATTGCAACGGTTGAACTCAAAATCAATGCTGAAAGAAATATCAAACTATTAATAGTTTACAACTGTAATCACCCGTAAACATGTCATTTTAAAATTTTGGGTAGGATGAAATATCAAATTCATCTGTATACTAGTAGATTCACATTCAGCTAAGACGTCCTTGCCATATACGTTATAGACTTCCTTATGTTTTAATTTTACCTACTAAAGAAGCAACGAGATCTAAGTTGGGAAGAAATGCCGATATTACTTGGCCTAGTCTATCTGCAAATTGGTTAACTTGCTTCAAGCTTATGGGGATGGTAAGCAATTGCAGGGTTACAAAGGTAAAAGTCATTGAAGGACTTGCAAATCTTCATATTTACCTAAAAGCCATCCTTGATACACTTATCTTCTAGCGCACTTAATGTACGCTAGTCGTGCGGCCTCTCACGACCATTCTATGAAACAAACTTTGAGCCACTAATTGGGGTCATTGTACTAAACAAATAAATACTGTAGTAGTTATTCATTCCACTAAATATCCATTTGGCTGCCAAAACATTCTGTAACACCACAAAAACATATTTTTAAAAACGGATTTCTTTCATTTTCCTAGAACATTAATTAAAAACGAAGTCCGAAAACACAGAAGAATTTCAAAGTTAAAAGAAGTTGCGTATTCAAGCCCTACAACAAACCAAAACTTGTGCCACTGAAAATTCCAAGCCATAGTAATGACTCAACATTCCCTAGATAATAAATAAATGAAAAAAAAGAGCAAAAAAGAAAAAATAAAAGTAAAAAGGTTGGTATGCATGCAGAAAGTCAACAGCGATAGACCCATAAGAGGATTATCTAAAATTTACACAGAAAAGACTAAAATGTCGTAGGGATCGTTTATGATGCAGGAAACAATGGAAGACCACTGGCAATGGCACAAAGAAAAAGCATATCATCTCATTTAGCACCCAAGGTGGGGAAGTGGCCTGGATCTTCGATCGGGGGAGCAGCCGCATCTCGAGCATTGCCACCATGGTATCCACCTCTTGATCCACGCCCCCCGCGCCCACGACCCCGCCCACTCTGGTAAAACCTCTCTCCATCAGCTGGCCTCAGGAACTCATTTATGCTCACAGACTGCCCATTATCGAAAAAATATCAGCATTCCAATGATTTAACTCCACAAACTGAATGACTGCTATCAAACATTATGTACTCCTTTGCAGACAGATTATCATAGCAAATCAAATAAGACCAAGCGAGAAATTTAAAGAGCAGACACCACAAAAGAAAACAAAAAGACTAACATATGACATATTTGGAACAGAGCATTCGGGTTACATCTGGCCAGATGACAACTTTGGTAAAAGTTAAGAGTCAAGTATAGTTATATGCCATGCTTGTACTACAAATAGTGCAACTGACAACAAACAAAATACCAAAGGACATGAAAGCTTCACAAACATGGCTTTGAATTTTGCATGAATGCCCACAATAAAAACAAGATAGGAAAATAATAACAAACCTTTTTGGCTTTGTCATCTTTATCAGCAGCATCTTTCTTCTTGTCCTTTTCAGGACCCTTGCAATCAAATTTCACAAGCACATGCATTCAGTTAATTTTTCATTAAAGAAACATCCTAAATTAGTCCAGAAGCACGTGTACCAGTTTGATAAAGATTTCATCATTGCCTTTCTTCTTATTTGAAAGCTGTTGCATGGCACCAAACTCTTTGTCCACATCAATCTTTCTTTCCTCTGCCTTTGTTGACAGCAGAGCCTTCCTCTTCTCTTCACGGATTTTCTCATACTCTTCCAAGGTCATCTCCTGTTGGATTTAAGGAATAATTTACAAGATATATACAAGTACATGCAGAACATGGTTTAGTCATGCGATTATGGAAATTTTATAAACTCTTGCATAATTGTGCAATATAGTTCTCACTCTTTTCAACTACAACATGGTTAAATATGGAGTTGCACTGATAGTCCTACAGAACAGTAAACATAAACTCAAAGAAAGCAATATTGATGTCCTTAATGGAATTTTTTGACACAACCTTGTGAAAGATGGATACAGGAAAAAATCTTTAATGGTGATGGGGGCGAAGAAAAGTATTGACTTCAATATTAAAAAAAAAAGAAGTAAACTTCCAAAATTGAGGGTGTTTCTCATTTCATACAAGGTGGTCAAACCTCCTTATAAGTCGGTTTGAGCTTCTAAGGTCATAAGTGGAGTGTTTCTCCTTCCATATTTTCTAACTTGTACCTTATATGGTGAAAATGAGAAGGAGCTTTTAACTCCATAAAAATAAGGAGCTTTTAAGTTCTGTTATTTTGACCAAGTATTTTACACAATTAACCTTACTTTGATAAAAGTTATGCTTACAATCTTTTTTAGTCAATTAACATTTATAAGCTAATTTTAAGAAATACTCGAACTCCTTATTTTTATGTCCCCTATTAGTGGAAAGGCACTTATATAAAATAAGCCAAAAAAACACAATGAGAAACACCCCCATTAAGTAAAACAATCACTCCAGTAACTGTAATGGGAAGGATAGGGAGTTCTGCATAATGCAATAGATATCAAATTTTAACGTTTCAGAACATGGCACAGAGTTGTTTAAGCTATTAGCCTATTACAATAGCTATGCCCCCCCCCTAACAGATCAATTAAAATCTCAGCTTATATTGATATTCAGGGAAAAAAGCTTTACAAACAATATTTGAATTTTGAATAATGGCACAAATGTCAAGAATTGAACTATATGAACCCTATCTCTAGTATCTGTAGAAATACAATCTTTAATCAGGAATAATGCACTATGCATGTATTTAATTCCAGTTACTAAACAAACATTATACTATTCAAACCATCATTTGTATAATTTGAAGATTTTCATAAGCAAAACTCTTGGTTCAGTAAATATAACCCACTAAACAGGTGCAAAACAGCAACATACCTTGTCCTCAGGCTCCTTCTCTTCAGCCTCATTTGATGGGTTCTCCTTGTTGGCATCAGCGACCTCTTCCTCTCCAGATTGCTTCTCAGAGCCAACATTCTTCTCAATTTCAGCAACTGGTTCTTCAGTCTCCCTTGAATAAATAAAGCATCATATAAAAATTTTAAATAATTTTGCTTCCAAGATTGCTTTTTCAGAAAAAGGTTCTGTTGTCATAATTATAATTTACAAAATTCTAGAGGCATCTTGGATAGCACTCACGGAACAATGTCATCACTCGGAGTTCCCCAGTTTCCACGACCAGAACCCTCACGTTTGACCTCGCTCCTATTAAAAATAAAAGAACAGGAATGAGAAAATATGATTTGATATCAATCACAAAGTGTTACAGTAATTCAGTTATTTAAAAAAATACTAACCCTCGTCCAGTACCACTGCGGCGTTCAAACGCCCTACGAGGGCGCTCACCTTCTCCATCTTCCCCATTGCTAAAACCTCCCCGACGAGATCCACGGAAACCACCTCCTCCACTTCCACGAGGGCCGCCATAGCTTCGCCTCTCAGAGGGCTTTCCAGCCTCTCCCTCTTCAGATGGTTTGTATCCTCCACCAAACCCATTGTTGCTTCCATATGAATTCTCACTGTTACTCATATCCCTATCCCTATTAAATCCGCCGCCGCCGCCGTGTCCACGGCCAGAGCCGCGTCCACCACCTCGACCGCCACCACGTCCACCTTCATACTTAGCTTCTCTCACTATTTAAGAGTGCAAATGTAACACATTCAGAAAAAAAAAACTATTCACACGATATGAAACCACCACAGCAATACATAACTGAAATTATCAATCATACCCTATCAAGGATTTTCTCAACTGTTGGTAGACTGGACAAACAGCCATTATAATACGAATTTAAATATATACTTCGGGGGGGAAGTATTCCCTTTCATCAGTTAATTTGTATGAAAGACTTGATGATATATATAATATAACTCCTGAATGATGATAAAGGTAACAAATTGTTGAGTAATGTGTATGTTCTGTTCAAGGGAAGACAATGAAATTGGGCCGGAGAACCTTATATGCAAATGGTTTGTTTTCGACTTTACTTTTATGAAATTATTTTATTCAATTCATTTTGTTGTATTAATATGGCATAAATTTTTCACAAAACAATCCTTTCAAACAGATGATTCCAAACACAACCTAGTTCAGCACGACAATACACATATGTAGCAAATAACATCCATTGCGAAATCATGGCATATATTCTTGAATATGGAACATGGAGGAAGTTATATGAATGAATTAATTAAAAAGTCCCGCACCAGTGAAAATATCTTAAAACCAAAAACATAGGAGTAAGAACTGATAGTCAACATATTCATCAAATAGAAGAAAATGAAGATAAACCATTGGCTAAGCAAGTAAATCCATTCTCATATTTCTTCAATATTTCATCCGAATAAGCAACAAGACACTGAATCAACAAATAATCCATAGCAATCAATTATAAAAATATCATCTTCAAAGGAATTGAAAAATGTCAGTTAAGTACATACGTACAGACCCAAATAAAAAAACTCAACAAAATGAAAAAAAAAAAACTTATTCGCTGTTCTAGAAGTGAACATTTCTAACATAAAAAAGAAACTGAAATCAATCAATAATAAATATATAAATAGAGAGATTATAGAGAAATCTCACCAGCCTGAGCAGGAGGAGGAGGCTTAGTAGGAAGCTTGGCCGAATTAGCAGGCTGAGATTGAGCTAGCGGCTGAGCAGCCTTTGCAGGCTTTTCAGCGACCTTAAGCTGAGCGGCGGCGAGGAGAAGAGTAGGATCCTCGTTATCATCATCGCCGAGGAGATCAAAAGGGTTCATGGTTGCCATTTCTAATGATAAACCGATAAATAAACAGAATCAAAAACCCTTTCTTATTTGAATTGAAGAACAGAAAAACCTCTAGATGTTGATTAAAGCCATAGGCGAATAATCGAGATTAGATATTTGTCGGAATGAAGAAAAGCGGAAATGGAGGCGACAGAACACAAAGGTAAACTCGGAAGTGAAAGAAAGACAGTAGAGTAGTAATCAACAAATGTGGAAAACCCTAGCCAAAGCGGCAGAGGAATTGGAAGTCAGGCTCAACCTAATCTTAAAAACCCTACTGGGACTTGTTACGCTGCGACATGTTGTATGTTAGCCACTGTAGTCCTCTTTTGGACAACCGTCTGTCACTCTGGATAATATACTTAAAATATTTAAAATATGATTTTTCATAAGGATTAATTTACTGTTTTATCAATATTATTTTCATTATTAGTTATTTCACTTTAGTTATTACTGTTATGTAACACAGCTTAATACAAATATTTTATTTTTTTTTAAAAAATAGTGTGAATTTTGAAGAGGTTAAATTTTGAATCCAGGATCTTCTTTTTCTATTTTGAAAGACGTACCAATTAAGTTATACCCAAATAATTAAATCTTAATTTAAATAATGTAAGATAATGATACTTAGATTCTAAAGTATTATTATCATAAAATGGGTCGGCTCCATAAGTTTATTGAATTGATTATTTTTGGATATTTTTTTATATGAAATTTTTAACAAGTACTAGAAATATAGGCTAAAATACAAACCAGAAATGTCAAATTTTTTGGTTTTTTCATCCATAATAGCTTATTGTTTGATGATGATTGAACTGGATAATGACCCAAAAAAATTGCAAGCATATCCCAATTATCCTGGGATGTTATATGTGTATTTAATTGAAAAGATTTGAATGCAGAGAAAAAAGTAATAAAAGAAAATAAGAAAGGTAACAAATACGCAAAATCAATGGCTGAATTGTGAGGCCCAAAATTTCTGCCCCAATAGAAGAAGAGTAAACAAAGCACTATTTCTAAAAGTCCTTTCTATTGGGCCTTGGAATATTTGATGAGCTTTTGACATGAGTATTTATAGCAAAAACTATTATTTTATGGATACTAAAACTTTCACTCCAAATTTAATAATACACACACCATTGCATCAATGTCCATTTGTAATTTTGGATGATATGCACTTATACATATTTTTTTGGAAAGAGATGCTCCGCCTTCTCAGAAAAAAAAAATGATTTTACAAATTCTAATTCCTTCACTTATAAATTTGTTTATTCTGGAAGGAGAAAACGTTTAACAATGCTTTCCCCCTTCTATCCTTTGGTAATCCTCATTTCCTCCATGCCAAGATAAATACTACAACAAAAGTATATAAATGTATGGGCTTTGTATATAAATACGCTAAATGACATATGAATTTCATAGAGTGCACCCGGAGCATTGATAAAATAGTCTAGCTGAAGAATCTAATTAACAAAATGTCTCTTTCTTAAACTAATACCCCTTTTTTATTTGTTTGTCCGTTAATTAAACACAATCCACCATTAACGTCACTGACACTCACAATACGCCAATTGAAATCACCAAACGACGATCAATAAACTGCTCCATCTTTTCACATATATTTGAGACTTCTGAAACCATAGCTTTTAATTTCTTTTGTTTGCCGATATCATCAACTGTGATCACTGGTGTTAAAGAACCACAAGATCGAAATTTGAGGCAGTTTTATAAGGTAAGATTGAAGAAATAATTGCTTCTAGTTATTCGTATAGTGATTCTATTTGTGTAATCGATATTATGTTACTGATTTGTATGAGTGTATGATAGAATTTTGACTGATTAGTAAGGTTGTGTATGATCACGATTATTTTCATCAACTTCGGTCTCTGATGTGGAGACAACTCTTCAATGATTCAGTCAATTTGAGAATTCTTTAATAGACATGATAAAATGATTTTTTGTTTGGAGTAATTTCTTGTTTATTGAATTCTTTGTTCATGCCCACAAGGTGATTGATTAATTTATTAAGAGAAATCATTACATAAAAATACAATTTTATATGTCTTTGCTTACAATTTGTATAGTTTAAAGTTTGTATGGTTTTAAACTTACAATTTGTATGGTTTTACAATTTATATAGTTTACATTTTGTATGAGTTTAAACTTATGGTTTGCATGGTTCTAGAATTGTATAGTTTTATGCCTAGACTTTGTATGGTGAAACTACTTATTCTTTTGATTTTTAGTTATTATTTTTATATTCAAATGGGTTACACTTTGTATGGTTTTATTCTTGTATTTTGTATAATTCATAGTTTGTATGATTTTTAGTGAAACTATACATTCTACAAACAATACATTTTAAAGAAAAAAACAATGTTTACAGTTTGTGTGGTTTCATGTTTAAAGTTTGTATGGGTTTATTCATAGAGTTTGTATATATGGTTTGTATTAATTTATGTCTATAGTTTACCATTTGTAGTTTTTATAGCTTACAGTGTGTATAGTTTTATGCTAGAATTTGTATGATTGTATAGTTTTAAGTCTATAGTTTACAATTTGTACGATTTTATGCCTTAATTCTTGATACAAAATCAATATTAGCAAAGTAACATGGAAAGAAGGATGAATTACACCCCTATAAGGGTATGAAAAACAAATTAAAAGGAGTAATTTTGTTAAATTAAACAAGAAAAAAGTGGTAGAAAAATAACATTTTAGAAAAGGATATTTTATTAAACCGAAGCCCGGTAGAGATCAAAATCACAATTACCGATGTTTTTCATACTAGTTGGAGGACGTATTGGCATGGAGTCCATTAAATAAGGTCCAAGCCCATAGCTTTTGTATGAGCACAAAACCCAAAATCCCAAAAATATATAAGGTAAATGATTATAATCTCTATGTGTTTTGAACATATATACTAGTACCTTCTTGTGTTTTGAAAAATAATTGACACATCCCTACGTTTTATCTTTATCATACTACAATCTTCTTGTATTAGATATTATCTCATTTTATATCAAATTTTTTAAAATAATATATGTTTATGAATAAAAGTTGGTCCTAAATATCATATTTTAATATGGTATGCATTAAAATTGCTCAAAAAGTTATTTATTGTTGTTTTATCTAATGAATTTATACATTTAAAATTACAAAAATGTCTTACAAATTGTCAAAAATGTATTTTTATTATTACAAACCTCATAATACAAATAAAATAAAACTAAATATACTAACAAATACTTGTTATATTAAGAATTTTGATAGAAACACACATAATTAAAGATGCGGGGAGGTTATAGTATGAAAATCATAAAATATAGGGAGGTTATAATTATTTTTCATAACATAGGGAGGTAGTAATGTATTTTGTCAAAATATATGGAGGTTATAATCATTTACCCTTGTATATATTTGTAAGTTCTCATCTAAGAAAAGTTCTCATCTCCATCTGCGTACTCTCATGCCTTCTCCTAAATCTCCACATCATTACCAAATTCTAGGACCGCAAACGAACCAAGTTACTCGACGCTCGATTCGTAAAAGCTCGTTCAAGCTTGGTCAGTGGCGGAGATAAGACCCAACATCGGGGTCAAATTTTACACGGACAAATATAAATGGTAGTATTTTGGCGTCAATAATGATAAAATATTTTGAAGAAAAATAAAGTAGTAATAATAATAATAATTGCTAATATGAAAATAAAAAATTTGTGTCCAATTGAAGAAGTAATAAAGAATAAAGTAAATACATAATTATTGATTTAGTATGAAATTTCATGATTTAATGAATAAAAGAAAGAAGGAAATCGAATTTAGAGTCTGAATGATTATACTATTACTGTATATTGTTAATAAGTAAAGTTTGAAATTATTATTTTCCTTTTAATAAAATATTAACTTAATTGGTTAGTAAGTGGAAAAAAAAGTAGAAAGAATTTAAATCAATGCAAATTATGGGAGTTTACTTTATAATTGTCATAAACAAATTAATTAAAAATAAATTTATAAAGAAAATGTATATTGTAATGGATAAAAGTGGGTAAACGGGGAATTAATTTTACAATAATTGAGGAGTAAATAAGCACAACAAATATAAATATAGTAAGACTTTCATTCTATACCATTTGATGAAAAAGAGAAATATAATGCTTCATCTTCAACCTTTGCAAGGGTAGAAGCAAAAATCTTGTCGGAAACCTCTAACATGAGGTTTCCCCGCTGCTGGGTGGCCGATAGCCTCTGCACGCCGCCCTTGAGCTCGGTTTGCTACTATAACTAGCTTGTTCGTGAACAAAAAATTTAAGATCATTTTTGTAAATAAATGAACATTGTGATACTCAGCTCGAAACCTCATGAACATGTTCGATAAAAGGCTCGTAAACACACTCATTAAGAGGCTTGTGAACATGTTCAAGAAAATAAAATATTATATTTATGATATAATATATAAGAAAAAAATATTTTAATGTTTGTTTTTTTTATGATTTTCATATTATAAGTTATAATAAACATTAATATATTTGTTTTATTTAATGTAACATGATAAATCATATATAGTTGTATGTAGTGTCAATACTAGGACCTCAAATGAGGTGTGGGATTCCGGTCATTGACTGAAGGCTAGTAACAATATATTCTGATGGATAAACAAAATCAATTTGATTAAAAAATAAATAATCACTTTATTTTTCTAATTAAAATTTGTTAGCACAATTATCTTTCTTAATTGACAGAGGAAAAAGATGGAGAAAGAGACAAAAAGAGGAAGAAGAAAAATGGGGGAAGGATGAATACAGTCAAATCCAAATGCACTAAAGCGTAACATTTAGGGTTTGCTTGGTACAAATGAATTCCATGTTTTTTGAGAAATTCATTTGCAAATCCATATCTTTATGCTTGGGAAGCCAACATTTGGAATTTGAATTCTATTTTAAATGGCTACCAATTTTACCTCTCCTATACTATAAAAGTGTACAATCTTTATTTTTACACAACATTGATGAACGTATATATCTTAGTTAATATTCTATTTTTCAAATTTATCATTTTATGTTTAAAGTTATTTGGATAATTTTCAAGACAATTGTTGTGATTTATTTTATTGATTACAATTTCAATGCTAATATTATAGTTATTTCATGATTAGGGCATTTTAAAAAATAATTTACAAATAAATTATTAAAATATTTTGTTCCAACCATAAAACAAGAAATTCATTTTAAATTCCAAATTTTCATTCATTATTTCCAAGCAAAGGAATTCATTTGTAAATAAATTCCAAGTGGAATTCATATCTAAATGAATTCCAATTCTTGAATTGATTTGTTCCAAGCAAAACCTTAAGGTTTTTAAAATCAAGGACAAAATGATGTCGTTTCCTTTTCAAAAAAATAAAATATAGATGCGTGAATTGATGCATCGTTCATCCAAACAAACTAGAAAAAATGTTTTTCAGTTTGCAGTATATTTGTCCATCAACGCCAATCGCTGGAACTTGGGGCCCCTTAAAACATCGCCTTGCCTTCTCTGGCCAATAGCCGAGCCTAACTACTGATAGTCAGAGTTCTCTCCTCCTCTGCATCTCAGGGATCTTACGGTGTGGTAGAATTAATGAAAACATGAGGGTTATTCATATTACCGGTGACTGGGGTGTGGCAGCTCTGTCGCTGTCCCTGGTTGTACACCCTGGTTGTACACACCATTATATTTAACTACTTGACAAAACTAAAATTACAATAAGTATTTATATTTTAATATGTGGGATCAAATCATAAACTTGGATCATGCGCTGATGTCCGTCAATATGGGTCTTTCCGCTTTTTGAGTCTTCAAAGGTCCTGCAAAACAAATCCTCGGCCGGAGTTGTTTCCGGCGAAGATCCTCCGACGATCTAGTCAGTGGTCAGAGTAAAGAGTGTTTTAGTGAAGTTCTTTTATGATCACCTACCATTTAGCAGTTGGAGATTTGCCATTTATAGGATCTGTGTGTGATGATGTCATGCGGGGCCCATCTGTGAGAGATACACGTGTGGCTCGCCGCTTAAGGGTCTTGTCCGCCGTTTGAGCATTAAATGATTCATCTCTGCCAGTTGGTAATGCATTTAATGCGGCAGAGGGGAGAGAAATGTCAGGATAGTGGGTTGTAGAGGTGATGTCTCGGCGAAGTGGCGGTGGGTAACGCCGAAGGTTATTTAATTTGGTTCTGTACCTCGGCGAGATGTCTCGCTGACATGGTCTCGGCGCCGAGGTGTTCATCAGTTTAGCCTATGTAGTTTTTGGATCTTCTAATGGGCTTGGGTCTTTAATGGGCCTTGATATCACTACGTAAAAAATGTGTGTCACACCCGTGGAATTCTAATTAAATCCTTGATCCATGTAATTCTTGATTGATGTTGTTTCATCCCCGTCTATGTTCAACTAATGATTAAAGGTAATTTGCACAATTAACATGTTTCATAAATCATTTGGTAACCGTACACTTAAAACAAATTCATGTCATTTTTACATTTCATCCTTTTTTATAATTATATTTTCTAATTTTTAACTTATCTCTCAAACCGTTTATTTTTTTACATGTCGCTTTTAGAATATTTTCTTCATTCTTATTTTGCCCTTTGAAACAACCCATGATACTTTATTTTTTTCGAACTTTTTTTACTGATACATATGTGTTTTATAGTTCTTTAGTTGTCACATAGTTAATTAAATATATATATATATATATATATATAGCACAGTTATATTAATTAGACATATTATAAGTACACTAAAATAAAAATATAACAAAATTACATCAATTTGAATTAACTATAAGATAATCACAAGATGAGATAATTATAAAATATGATTTTATTATATTAAAAATAACTATAAGGTAAACTATATGATAACTATAAAATAAGACTAGTTATGTTAAAAATAAATTAAAACACAAAAAATAAACTAATACACATAAATATAACACGATTAAATCAATTAGACATACTATATGTAGATTATAATAAACTCGTGATAAAAATATAACAAAATTACGTTGATTTGAAATAATATAAGATTGCTACAAAATAACAATAAAATGCATCTATGTAACTTCAAATAACTATAAGGAGATAAAATTGAAAATTCAAAACTTTGACTATACATTTTTGAATAATTAAATTAAGTAATAAACAATATAGTAATAATTTATGCTAAACATTACATTTTGATGTATTTTTCAATAAATAATTAATGTATTTAGGCCCTTAAAAGGCTTATCAACATAAGTAGTCATTCGTAAGGCTGTAGAGGTGGTTAAAAAGGCGAAACTTGTTGTAAAAGTGTGTGTTTTCAAGGGTATTTTAAAAACAATTTATATCACATTGCTTTCCTTCTAATGGTTATAGAGATTGAATTGAATTTAGACCACATGCATTATTATCGTGTTAGTTGGTAACAAAAACCAGATGTTAACCCATCTTGTGAGAGTATCAGAAAACGTCTTCAACTTAGCAAAAGTGAACCATTTAACCCCATTTATGCTACGTGTCAGAATCTTTGACTTTTCAAAGATTTCATTTTTCTGGTTTTTCTCTCCAATCAAAAGTTGACATGTGACATTGAGAGGGGGTAACCTAATGCATTCATGCCAAGTCGAGGGGGTTAACTAATCATTTTGCAAGTTTGGGAGTGACATCGGACGTTTGAAGCCAAGTTGAGAGAGGGTAATGATGCATCTGATCATGAATTTTTGGTTATGAATTATCACAGAGACTTGGTGAATTCTCACGCACATGAGAGAAATGGTTAAAAACTCGTTTTCATTGCACTAAGGTGGATTTACACCCCTTAACGTGCATGAAAGCAGCGTTTCAAGAGGGACGGTCCATATACCACATCCGTTATGATACTTTTATTTCAGAATATTTTCCATCAAAAGAATCGGGTGCCAACAACTATGTAATAGGAGTTTTCATGAACAATTTCACAAGTTAATTACAACAGCTATAAGTTCTTTTGATGACCATGTTTTATTGTACTTAAATGACTAACAACTATTTTATTAATTGTGTAGCTGCTACTTTATTTATTTCGCAACATCTCTTTCTCAACCTATGAAATGAGTTTTGTTTTTCATTTATAATAATTTCTCACATATCCATTTCTCTCTTTCATTTTTAATTGTGTTGTTTGATTTTGGAAGGAATGATTATATATACTTCAAACATGATGTCTCAGGCACGATTCAACTTGTGTAACGTTCATTCTGCTTTTTACTTAATTTAGTTTACTTAGCGTCCTACTCAACATACTTTACTCATCATAGCTACTCAGTGCCGCACTTTACTCAATATCAACTAACTCAGAATTTTAACTCAACATCAATTTACTCATCGTCGGTTCACTCAACTACCGAGCAAAATTCAAAAATACTCCACCAGAACTAACCAAACATCAAGCCTCGAGAATCACGACCATGTAGCCAGGTGACTATGCCACCTCAACATGACTCACCCTAAGTGCTTGGAGGATAGTAGGTGACTTACTACTCTCTACTTTTCCATACATATTTACCAATTTGGAGAGTCCTCTACTTTTATCATCGGAGTAGTTACATGGGCAATCCGACCATCTCCTGGGGTATTTACCAATTGGAGAGTCCTCTGCTTTTATCATCAGAGTAGTTACATGGGCAATCCGACTATCTCCTGGGACGAAGGGAGGGGTGGGTGCGGTGGGGCATGTGTCCTACCGATCACCGGAAAAATGTTTTTCTCATTTTGTGCTTCTCCTTTTTCAAAATATTTTTTTAATCTATTAAAGTTTTATATATTAGTTAAATATATATATATTATCATCTTTTTGTGTTTTTAAAATGTTGCATTTCTATATATTTATTTGTTGTTTCCTTTTCTATTCTTTAAGTATTAACTAATAAAATAATATGAATCTTAAATTCGTGTTCTCCTTCCAATTTCATTGTTTTTTTAACTTCCAACATAGCGTATTTTACTTAACATAAAATATATGAAAATATTTTATTACTAATGTAAAGATTGATAGTTTACCTAATATGTTTATGAAGTGATGAATTTCTAGTTAATTATTACTTAGTTTTTGTTCTTTCAATTTCAATTGAATTCATTCAATTTTGTTTGTAGCTATCTTAAACTATGTTAAACTCAGGCTGAAAAAGATATTGGTAGGAAAAAACAAAGTATTTGTTAAATTTCGAGTGAATCAGTAATAACAAAGGAGATGTTGTAACACTACTACATTGAATAACAAAAGCAACCCTTTCTTTTATAGTTAGCGTTAGGTGGCACAAATGTTTCAGTAAGACATGTTACTCTTGCATCAATTTTTTTTATGTAACTCTTGCATTAGTTGAATATCAAATGTAGTATTTAGTGGTTTAGGGTTTGATTAGAACAAATGAACTAAAATTTCTAATGAATTTTTTAATAGTTGACAATCATGACAGATTTGCCTTAACCATTTCTGTTTGTTTTTGCAGTTACGCCTTGCTAACGTTGATAGCATTTTACTGTTACTGAAATTCTCCGAAACTGCTAAAAGTAGATATGCTAATCATAACCAACATTAAAAACTATCCTTTCATTCTGAAAATGCAAAAAAGAATTGCGTTGGAGAAGTTTTCAAACACAAACTATCAATGACAAAATCGAACTGATGATAACTTTCATCTACTTTTCTATGGAAGCCTAAATTGTACTTAAATATTTGAATTCAATTATCCAACTCCACTCATAAATCATAATTATTGAATTAATTTTCCTTATTTACTAGTACTAATCTATTCCTAGACAAAGCCACGTGCCAGACTAGACAACATTATTGGATTTGGTAGCTTCTTTCATAAATGAAGAAAAGAAAACTTTGAAAATTAAGTGATTAATAGTGTTTTACTTAATAATTTGTTTTCTTATTCGTAAACCCAAAAATGCTGCAAAAATATACATAAGAATTTTCATCACCTAATTATATATCTAATTTCAGAACATAATGAGCACAGAGTAATTTCCTAATATTCTGTAAGTGGAATCAGAACCAAGGCAAGACAGCTTAAATTGACTGTTTAGAAAGCAAAAACTTGCGCAATATGTACCTAGCAATTTTTGTGCAGCATATATTATTGCAGATTACTCATGTGATCTTATTATAGTCTAAATAAAATATTGATTCTTATTACGTTGAAAATGCAGTTTTAAGTTTTTAACATTACTCAGTGTCGCTCAGAATCAGACAAGAGTTGCCAGAATTTATTTTCATATATGCCCACTACTTCAGAATCGAAAGAAGATGAATGAAGTTAATTAGCAATAACAGTTTTTTTAAAAGGTTAAAATTGCATTCTCGATAGAGAAGGTCCGATGATAAAATAATGATATGACATACGGGTAACATGTTGTCACATAGTTTATATGTAACATAAAAGTCACGTTCTCTTCAACTTCTTAAACCCGAACTGAATTGAATTGGATTTTAATGAATCTGAATTTAATTTAATTGAACTTAACTTCATGAATCTGAACTTAACTTAAATTAATGAATTGGAAATTAATTGAACCGTAAAAACTAAAAAATATTAAAAAACAATAAATTATTAATTAAGCATTAAAAATAGCAATATTAATAATTACACATATATAGAATAATAAATCAAACAATTTCTAATAACATTAATAATATAAAATTGTTATAGTACGTAAAATTATTTAATTAAAATTTTCTTATTCAAATAATAATAATTATTATTATAATTACACATGAATCATGTAATTGTTATTATATTATCTTATAATTTAAATTAAAATTGTCATTTATTATTGAAATAAAAATAATAATTTTTTTAATTAATAAATATTCTCGTTTCATATCACATTTTCGAATTAATCAATATTATGATTATAATTAAAATTATTATTATACTATAGTTACATTAATAAAATTATTATCTTAATAACATTAATAATTAATAATATTTATAAAATATTCTTACTATGTTTATAATTAATGTTAAATAAATTTTTTAATAATTATTTTCCTATAATAATATTTTTATTTTTCATTGTTATTGATATTATTATTACTATTAATTTTTACTATATTAATGTAAATAATTATTATTAAAATTAGAATTAATAAATTTGAACAAAATTTAATGGACCTAAACTTAACTGAATTGAACCAAATTGAAGATGAAGAGAACACGAACTAAGAGGTCAACTATAAGTTCTTATATAACGGTGGTAGAAAAATAATATTTTGTTATGAAAAGGGGAAAAAATGTTGATGTCTACTATAACTAAAATTAAAACGGTTTCTAACTAAGAAACAAATTACCTATATAAGCATCACAAGTAGAACCCAAATGCATCAACACCCCCTGAGCTTGGTTCAGAAAACCGGATGTCACCCTCAACTTTCAAAAAAACTAGTTATCCTCCTTAACTTGGTAAAAATGCACCGGTTTACCCCCTCAATGCCACGGAGAAAAATTAAAAAATGATATCTTTGAAAAGTCAAACCAACCTAATTCTGACACGTGCCGTTGAGAGGGTTAATTGGTTCGAAATTGCCAACTTAAGGAAAGTATCAGGACCAGGACCTAATGTAACTTCAAGGTGACTTCTAATTTTTTTGTACCAAGTTTATGAGGTGGTGATGCACTGTGCCCAAGTACAAATAGGTTCAGTTCTTCAGAACTGATAATAATTTAGTTCAAATTTATAACCATGCTGGTCTTAATTTAAATTCAGTCGAAAAGGACCCGTACAGTTTGTCTTGAAATCACATGGCTCCTATGTTTATTTGATAAGTAGGATTTAAATAAATGTCCAAAATTGGAATTATAATCAATATCAATCAAAACATGAGGGGAACAGATTCTGTAAAGCAAAATTGATAACAATCACAAAAAGATACCCACTTGTGTGGAGTACAATTTTTCACAATGAATCACTATTTGTAAGGTAGGCCATTGCAATCAAATACTGGTTAATGAATTGACATTGTAGTCCGCAAGTTTACATTCATTACCAAATCTAGTCCAACAAATCATCTTTTCTGCTTGTAAAACTAGGAAAAACCCAAATCCTCCAATAATGGCCAAATAACGAGCACAATCCTCAAATCAATCAATATAACAGGGCAACTCAATAGATTAGGTATACCTTAAGTACAGATGTACAAAACTCGTGACATTCACAAATTCAACAAGCCTCAAAAAGAAACGAGCCGATATCCTGAATAAATAGAGCAAGTTAAGACAAGAGCAAAGGAGTAGCTAAGTTCTATACCACAGCTCAAAACGGTTTTCTAACAAGACGCCAAAAACTTGCAAAGTAATCCATATTATTAGTATATCATGTAATGTTTAACTGCTAAACAGACTTAAAATACGTTGCTTTAAGATGTGCTCCCTAATCGAGGATTACCTGTGGAGCCATTACTGGGCTTGCTAATGATTCCTTTTCCGAAATACTCGGCAATCACAGAGAACCCATCTTTGGAACTCTTGACTTGATGAAAAAACTGATCTTGGTCTTTGGAATTCTGCTCCAGACTCCTCTTCATTTCCAGCACAGACCTATATTCAGGGGCACATTCGGGGCATTCTTTCTCGTTATCACCAAGGCAACGCTGATGGAAAGAATGCATGCACATGAAATGCACAGCAGGAAGATCAAGGGTAAAAGTGCATGCAGTGCATTTGCTGAGCTGAAAGATCCTTGCATTTGTCCTAAGATCTTGAATTTCTTTTCTCATTGCCGATGTATTTTCCTGCACAATTACAACACCATGTGAGTTGTTTCTTGTTTCAACAATATCTATTTGTTGTAAATCACAATCAAGTAACTTGCAATTCTCGACATTGAAAACAGATTTATAAGTATGTCCAGAGATATAACTAAACAACTGTCGTGTTAAAAAATTCGCACAGCTAAGTGTAGAAATAAGTAACCTCACTTAAAGTATTTATGACATCTCTATTCTGTACTGACATTATTACAAGGTAAAACAAAAATTCTGCAAAAAAAAGAAAAATTCAAGGACTGCATCAAGCATATATTCCACCATGAAGTGTGAAGCAAGATGAACGAAAACCATTTTCTATCTATTCGTTGTAAATCACAATCAAGTAACTTGCAGTTCTCGATATTGAAAAAGCAAATTTATATGTATGTCCAGTGATATAACAAAACAATCGTCGTGTTAAATAAATTCACACAGCTAGGTACATAAATAAGTAACCTCACTTAGAGCATATACGACATCTCTATTCTGTACAGGCATTATTGAAAGTTCAAACAAATATGCTGAAAGAGAAAGAATGTCATTACCTGATACTTCTCAATCTCTCGTCGATCCTCTTCAATGAGCTTTGATTCTTGTTCAAGCTTCCGGGCTATATAATCCTTGATGATGGAGAGGGTGAGACATGGATTTTTTGAAAGGGTCTGAAGAACAATGATAGGAGGCAAGATGTCATCTCGTTCTATATAAGTCAAAACTTCCTTCACTTCTTTGGAGCAATCTTCGCCAAGTTCCCCAAAATACTTCAGCAGATCAGCCCATAGAGTTGGATCACCTCCCTTACCTGAATCCCCTAGCCTTTTGCAGCACCCAATTAAACCCTCATGATCATGGGTCTGTATGTAGCAAGCAATAACCTCTTTATAAAGTTTCATTTTCTCATATAGGTACAGAAGCCCTTCTTTAAAACCATTCATCTCACAAAGAATTATAGCAAGATCAACATCATAAAGGGGATGATCTTGATCAGTTGGCCATGCGCTCTTGAGCAAACACAGTCCTTTCTCTCGCCTTTTTTCACGATCTTTTCCCTTGTATGCATCCTTGTGACCAACATCTGCCTTTCCATTGGATTCTGCTGTTGCTTTGCTAGGTACTCCTGAGTTAGTTTTGAGAGAAAGATCTATACCATTGGTAGCTTGTGACACTGATGGGAAATTCAAATCAATTGATAGGTACAACTCCAAGAGAGTATTGTGGATTTCAACTTGAGCAGGAGAGTCCTTTACCTTATTTGTATATTTTTCAAGAAAATCCATGAGAGACTCCGGATGATGGACGAAAATGTTGAGAAAATCAACAGGTGATGGCAACATAGACAAGTGTGCACCACTAGAAGATCCTCTCCTTGTTAATTCCTCATCATTGGTACAAAGCCTCATGAGTATATCAATTGTCTGAACAGGCTTGTGCTCTATGAGAATTTTACCATATTCTTTCACAGTAACACCAACCTGACTAGGCTCAAGACTTGAAATATACTGCAGGGCTTCATCATATCGGCCAAGGTCTTCAAGTAAAATCTTTAAATACAACTCATGTCTCCCAGCCTTCTTTGCAACATACATTGCATGCTCATGGTAATTGGCAGCTCGGCAGACCCTTATCGCAGTCTCCACATCGAACTTATGTTCTCCAACTCCATCCTCACTTTTAATGAAGACATTTAACTTGTCAACATCTTTCAATTTAGTATAACAGTTTAGGAGAAGAGTAGTATGATCTTTAGAGGCAAGCCCTTTCTCATGTAATTTTTCCAAGTAATTTGTAAGGTTGTATATCCTTTGCGCATCCAGAAATTTCTGTATCACATATGACGGTTCCAGGTGACCAATAGTTTTTATGTATTGAGCCATAGCCTCATCATAGTCCTGTTTGCTATATAGATGATCGCCATATTTTCTTAGCACTTCTGCAGTGGCAGCTGCATCGGCTTGCTGACTTTGCACAAGATTGATAGCCACAGTATACAGATTTTTCTTGAAGAGCATATCCAACTTGCTTTCCATATCTTTCTCCCCAATACACAAAGCTGATTTATCATTCATTATAAGTATTATGTTGCCCCATTCTGAAAGCATGTAAGAAATTTCCTTAACCACTAGACTGTGGGCTATTAAGCGGTTTTTCAGGTCATAAATATTGAAGGTATCCTTTCCACTTCTATGATCAGCAATAACGCAAAGAAGGTAACCACGAAACCACCCAAGGAATTTCTTCTCTCCTTCAAATGCCCAACAAGGACCACGCCCATCAACTTCATAAAAATACACAGCTTCTGGCCGACCTATTATTAACTCCTAATAGTAGCACATACAAAAACAAAATATTTTTTAAGAAACGATGAAAAGTAAAAAGTGAAACATGAAGGGTTTGCAGGCTACTTACTGAGCGGTCACTCATTGCCACACTATTAAGATCACTTCCTATCTGATCTAAGGTTTGCCGTTTGGGAGGTTGATTGTGCAAGCTAAATAAGCTCACAGAATCAGGAGTAACAGCAAATAACTGAAGGGCTTGGCCGTCCACTCTAAAACCAAGACCAGTAACGGGTGAATGACTTTTGTTTGAGAAATTGTCCACTTCAAGCTTGTAGCGTGTAATACGTTCCCTAGCAATGTCCCCTTTGATGCAGTAAATGCAACCATTGTCTAAGCCAATAGCTATAAGCAGTATTGGAGGTGCTTCCTCTAGCACTAAAAATGATGTAATCTGCAGCACAACATGATTTCAGTATCTATCCAAAGAACACATGACTTTTTTTATGTATATGTTATTTGAGTCCTTGAGGTAACATAAAGCAATAAATACATACAGAAACAGAAACATGAGAGTAGCTACCTTCGCTTGAGGAAACTGATTGGTAAATATTCTCAGTATTCCTATACAATCTGGTAAGCTAGAGCTTGTGCCTTCCGCCTGCATTTTATCAAGGTCAAAAACCTTGAGGCACATGGCAGATTGCTGTGGAGCTATTTGTTCATCCTCCCCAACAGTCACAAGGAAGTTGCGTTGCTGATTTATTTAACAAGAAAAACAATTAACAAAAAGGACAAAAACTAAATCCACAATCTAGGCTTAGGTGAATGCTTGAAAACAGAGATAGAAAACTGAAAGTATAGCCTCAGATTTCTGTTCCAAATCTCAAATAGGAAACTCTAGAAATGAAAAATGTAAAATCCACCAAAATTAAATATCACAAGTTGATATTTTGAGGGCAATGGAACATAAATAATACACTATATTCAATAGCTGTAAATGTCACTATAGTAATCTCTTAGCTTCCATTACTTCAAGACTAATTGTCATTTAAAATCATCGTCCGATCATATGTTCATGTGGATTTCTATACAATTCTCAATCTACGGACGCAGCCAAACAAGGAATTGGAAAAATTCTCAGAAACTAGGAGCATAGATACCAACAGTAGCATCAAGATCAACACATTTCAATCTTAATTCCTATTCAAGTAAGAAGAGGGAGAGAGATAACCTACTTTGAGCTGCTGAAGAAAGAGGACGGAGGACGAATACGCTGGAAATGAAAAATTGAAGTTAAGGCCGCGATCGAGTAAGCTAACGGTGCCATCGTCGCAACCGATTACCACTTTACCTCTACCGCTGGAGCAGCACTGGATGTTACCAGTAACATCATCAGGAATCTTGCTCTTTCCGCCATATTTCTCCTCGAAGAACTCGAATTTCCTCCACTGATACATTGGATCTTCCCGTCTAGAATCAATCAAGAGTGAAATATATCTAAGAGCAAATTAGGGCACTATATAATTGGGGATGGATCAAAAAGAGGAAAAGCGACGGAGGATCTCAGAAGTAAAATCCCCACCTCCATGTGGGACTTGGGTAGAACATTAACTAAACGTTATGCTTGTCGTTTTTTAGGAGCCTGTATCTCTGCGATGAAGGAAGCTAAAACGACATTGCGTTTGAAATGGATATCTCAAACTTAAACGACCTCGGTGGTATGTATTGGTGATTAGGCTGTGTATTTTATTGGGCCAACTTCTTGCAAAGTTTTGGCAAGGCCTTTTTACAATATTAACCACAAACTTCTAAACGTTCATAAAAAAAACTAAAGAACTAAACTAGAGATATTTCATAATGAGTTGTAGCCTACCTTTTCCACTGTTATTGCTAAATTAAATTTCAAAAAATGAATACAATGTCAATGTAATGGTGAAGGGAAAGTAATTTTTACTTTGAAAAAAAACTAAGTCAGAATAGAATGGACTTGAATTTTATAAATATTTAATATATGATGACTTAAATACGTTTTTGAAGTTTAAAAATCATAATTATTCACTATTTTGTGTGTTAAATATGCTGCTATCAGATAGCCATAGGAATGAAAGTATTCGGAGAAAATATTTTAAAAAATCAATATGACGCATATTGGTATTTATTCACTAATTAGATTTTGTAAATGTCCCTACTTAGGGTTTAAGCCTTCCTTGCATATCACTGAAAGTAATGAATCAATTGTCTAAATAAATCAGGAAAACTTAAATAGATATTTGGTAAAAAAAATACTAACTAAATATAGCTAAATTTCTGTCTTACGATATTATCCAAGCAAGTGATGCTTAATATGTAGGTAAAGGCTTAGTGCATATTGGTTCTAACCATGCTAAGATTTTTTTTTTTTTAATTTATAGCTTTACAAGTTGATGTTGAAAATGTCATAATTTAAGTACAAAAAGACAGGTGGGATGAGCGAATTAGGCGTGGTCCAATAATAATAATAATAATTAAAAAATCAACATCTGGGCCATCAAAAGAAATGTTTGTATAATCCACGAATTGCTACAGAAAATCGGACGGCTGAAGACGAACTGAAGAATGGATAGGATAAGCAGTAAAATTACAAATATAAAATTCTGTAGTTTCAGAACCACATGTTGTCGTGTTGTCCGAAAAAAAGCATGTGCACTTCTTCTCACACGTTCACTAATGAAAAATAAGAATCACAAATAATTTCAGAAATGAATCAACGTTTAAATCTGTTTATTTGTAAAAAAATAACGAGTAAGAGAAAATGTTATGTAAGTAAAAATATTACACAGGAAAATAAAATATTTTTCTATATTTAACATCACTCACCGTAAAATATATTCTGATGTTTGTTTACATTTCTGGAAAATATTTTTCAATCACCAATATAATTATATAAAATCATAGTAGTGGTAGCAGTATGAAGGAAGTATTGGATGTGTTTGTGTGGGTAGCGGTGGAGGAATTGGTGGTGGCGGTGACGGATGAAGGTGGTGGTGGTGGTGGCGGTGATGATGATAATAACAATAATGAGGTGGAGAAAGTGATGGATGTATTGGTGTGGGTGGTAGAAATGGTGGTCGTAATAGTGTAGGAAGTGGTGGTATCCGGGTGGAGGTGGAGTGGTGGTAACAGTAACGGGGTGGAGATGGTGATTAATATGTTGATGTGGGTGGAAAAAGATGGTGGTGGAAAAAGATGGTGGTGATAATAGTGCATGATGTGAGGTAGAAAAGTAAAGGAAAATGGTTTTCCATCATTTTATGGGAAAACATCTTCTTTTATTTATAGTACATTTTCATGTTGACTTACATAATATTTTCCTTTGATTTATTTTCCACGCAAACAAATGTAGGAAAATCTGGAAAAGATTTTTTTCACAATATTTTTCTAAAAATAAACAGGACCTTAAAATCAAGGTGTGGATTATGATGATTTTATTTTTAATAAAGTAAATTTTACTTTGCTTCTTATCATCATTGAATTAATCATCACATTATTAATTTATTGGACATAAAAAGACAAAACGACTTCACTTCAACCATGTTTTTCATTTCAAATTTGTGTGTAAATAAATTTTATATGTGTTAGCAAAGTCAAATAATAACAGGCACATGCATGCCAAGCAAAACCCCCAGGCGGAATACATCTGCCTGGAGCAGGGAAAAATGTTACGATGAGGTTAGAAATGTTCCTGCCAATCTAGGCGGAGCTCATCCGCCCCAAGAGTAACGTCTCGGTAATCATTCAGGCGGACTGTATCCGCCCCAAATTTGGAAGAGACCAAGTCTTCCCTTATTTCAGAGAAGTGTCCAGGCGGCCACCAAGCTGAGTCGGCTTGTCCTTCTGGACCGACCCTGACGCCTTGTGGGCAAAGAGTCCAATTAAGATTCTAAGTTTACAAAAAGACCTCCATAATTGGAACTCTCACTACAGATAAACTTTATCCTATCAACAGAATAAAGATTCACTCAAGCTAGAACTCTGGTTGATTCACATTATTGGATCAGACCAGGAGACGATCAGAGAGTATAAAAGGACCCTTTGAATCACCACTCAAAGATACGTATTCTAAATTCACAAAAAACTCCTTGCCTCCTCTCTTAAATCCGATCTAACTTAAGCATCGGAGAGGCTACGTCGGTCACACGGCTAGTCCCCCATAGCAACGTTTGTTGTTTTGCAGAAACCTTCAAACCACATAGAAGAGGAGCATTTGGGGTGGATTTCAGTTAGAGAGTTAGCACGCAGAATCACTTTCCAAGCTAAATTAACATTGGTGCGGTGAGCGTGGACTGAATTTACTTGCTCAGGCGCGAATCTCAGTTCACACGAACATTCTGATTATCGAAAAATTTCAGTTCTTAGCCAATCTCAGATGGCTCACAACGGAACAAGCAATCATCCCCCAACCACAGGGATAAATATCACGGGGGCACCACCGCCCAAGGCTGGCGAACGCCCCCAAGGTGACGAACCCATGGGAGGAGATAACCCACTCCTCCAGTTGCAGCAAAAATACAAGATTGCCCCAGAAGAAATGGAAGCGTATCGAAAGTCAGTTGTCGAGACGTACATCTCTTCAGGCATGATGTACAGAAATCTAAGCAAGGCTGGTTTGATCATATCCAGGCAGAACACAATACCACCTCGTAACTTGATTGACGACTTTAACAGTGCCTCGCAAGGGCTTATGCCACCCCACCTCTACAACCATAACCAACATCCTACCACGCCCATTATCCCTCACACAAATCCGCAGATCGCCCCCACCACACTCTTGATAACCTCGGAAATCATAACCACGCAACCCATGGAACTGAACTCAGTCGGGCAATCAACACAGTTATCATTACTCCAGGGATTAGTTTCGGTGATGAAAGAGGGTCTCCGCCTGAAGACTTGGGGCTGACATTGGCCGCCATTCAAGGGTTAGGAACAGGCAAACAACCTGAACCAATCCTGAAAACCAGAAATTTAAAGAGGGCTGCTGAGCCAGAAAGTGAAGAGGAGGATGACCTGGAATTTGAAAAGAAAGCCAAGAAAGTGTTCGTGAAATTGGCTGTTCCTTATCAAGAGGCAACATCAAGAACTAATTTCTCACCATTTAAGAAAATGATCCTCGACCAGACCTTGCCAAGACTTGTCTACATACCTACCTTTGACAAGTACACAGGAAAAGACGATCTAAATTATCACGCTGCTGATTTTAAGAATCGAATGGAAATGGTGGGAGCAACTGAGGCATATATATGCCGATACTTTTCAGCCACTTTGGGCTGACCTGCGGCTCGATGGTTCACTTCCCCGCCCCCTAACTCTATAGGTAGCTGAGACAAACTCAGTGATGCATTTTGCAAACATTTTTTGGGTTCTGCTCCAGCTGGGTTGGTAACAAGAAGCCTACATGAAATTGTGCAAGGCCTCGAAGAAAGCCTGCATAATTACTACAATCGCTTCAATGAGGCATGCCTGGATGTGCGAGAATTGGATTTCAGCACTGCCAAAGAGGCAATGCTAAAAGGCACACGGAGTTGAGATCTCCGGAATGCGATCCTCACCAGGCATCCCAAAAGCTTCCAACAAATGCTTGGGATGGCCAAGGATTTGATTCCAGTGGATGAAATAAATTTCAGCCGAAAGAAAGATGATGGTTGGGGCAGGGAGGAAACAAGGAGAGAGGACAGACAAAGATTCGATGATAGAAGGCGGAAAAGTCGAGGCGGATATCTGGAGGAAGAACGACCTAGGCTGAATGCATCTTTGAGCCACTGTTAGCTATCAAAAAGACCCCGGAGAGAGAATGACGGAGTCTCCTTGGGGCGGGATTTTAACAAATACTGCGATTATCACAGAGCTAAAGGTCATCACATGGATGACTGCAGATCGCTGGTTGACATAGTACATGAGCTGATCAAAGCTGGTAAATTTAGCCAGTTCGTGAAAGGAATAACCAAGAGGCATGAAAAGAGAGAGGGAAGCGAAGATGAGAGAGAGGATGACTCGGATAAAAAGTTTGGCAGAACAAAAGGGGTAATAATGATAATTACAGGCGGACCAGAATTCGAGTCACCCCAAAAGAAAGCTAAAGGTTTGTCTAGCGAAAAGAACAATATAGAAAGCGAGGCGGAAATCCTGAAGCCGTTCAAGAAAAATTCGTTAGTAAAAAAGGGTCATGCTGACCCCATAGTCGTCGAGGAAAATATAGAAAATTTCACAGTGAGGATGATCATTCTGGACACTGGCAGTTCGGTAAATATCATCACCAAGAGTGTTGTCGAGAAGTTAGGGGTACATCACTCTCGAATTCGAGCCGGATGCTTGCCCCTCATCGGGATTAATGGACAGCCCGTTCAATCCTTAGGAGAAGTCACACTAGAGGTGGAAATGGGAAGCCTCAAATATAAATTCCACGAAAAAGTGGAGTTTACCATCGCTGACATCTCAGTGGGCTTCAATATCATATTGGGTAGATCTTTCCAAACTGAAACCCGCAAGCTCATCTCCCCTATGGGCTTAGTGTTTCACATACCAAACTCAAAAGGGATTGTGATAGTAATTGGCAACCCCCAAATAGCTCAAGAAGCCTATCTGGCATCATTACATAGAGAGTGACTCATGGTAGAAGAAAAGCTGGAGAAAGACCGACCAGAGAAAATCGAGGCGGCTGAGGAACTAGAAGAGCTCAAAGTTGGCCCAGATCGCTCGCTTAAAATTGGGAGAAGCCTTTGCAACGACGCAAAGGCAGAAATAATTGGTGCCTTCACAGATGACCGGATGCGTAGAATTCCCGGATGTACTTTTAAATTTATTCAATAAAAAGTAATTAATTTAAAAAACGTGCACATTTAAGTACTGATCATACTTTGAGATTGCACAAACAATAACATAAAAGCGCTTAAAATATTCAAGTGGCTCAAACGCATAAGACCTAAATATCATAAAATGGAAAATAAAGCCATTAAAGGGGGTTAAATGCATAAGACCCAAATATGCAAATAAGGCCATTGAGGCGGCTCAAATGCGTAAGACTCAAATATCATAAAATGCCAAACAAGGCCATTGAGGCAGCTTAAACGCATAAGACCTAAATATCATTGAGGCGGCTCAAATGCGTAAGACCCAAATATCATAAAATGCCAAACAAGGCCATTGAGGCAGCTTAAAAGCATAAGACCTAAATATCATAAAATGGCAAATAAGGCCATTGAGGCGGCTCAAATGTGTAAGATCCAAATATCATAAAATGCCAAATAGGCCATTGAGGAGGCTTAAACGCATAAGACCTAAATATCATGAAATGGCAAATAAAACCATTGAGGTGGCTCGAACGCGTAAAACCTAAATATCATAAAGTGGCAACAAGGCAATTAAGGCAGCTCAAACGCGTAAGACCCATGTATCACAAAAGCTATCAAGGCGGCTCCGACACACAAGATCTTAACATCACTCCAAGCGTAAGATCATTGAGACGGCTTAAAAATGAGGAGGCCTAGGGATCATTAAATAGTGAATAATTGACTAGGAACACAACAAAATGAACTGTAAATGAACCATTCAGAGGGTAAAAAGATATAAATATCGAGGCGGAAAAATAATGTCATTAAATGGCCCAATAAGGCAGAAATATTCTTACAAAAATGTTTGAATGAAAAATAAAAGTTAAAATCTAGGCTTCGGGGTGGGTAGATTGGACCTTATCTCTTTTCTCTGGCTGCTCCTCCTCTACCGACTCATTTAGGGCGATCTCCTCCTCATCCAGCTCGTTTGGATACTTTATTCCCATTAAAAGATCTTCAGGAAGATCCAGGTGGCGAGCCCGACAAGCCTAAAAAACAAGATAGCCATATTCGCGACCATCCATCGCCATGTTGAGCATGGCTTGGCTATAATCACTAGTGTAGAATGGGCTTTTCGGGACGGTTCTTTTGGGCTATTCCGGACGGTTTTGAACCATCCGCACAAGCCGTGACGGGATTAGTCAGGCACAAATGCGGACGGTTTAAAACTATCCGGAATAAGGAGCATTCCGGATGGTTCTTAGTAAAGAACCGTCCGGAATGCTATTATTTCAATTTTGTAAAGGAGCAATACAGACGGTTCTGTTGAAAGAACCGTCCTAAATACTGTGTAATATGGTAAAAATGCTGTTTCATTATTGATACTTATTTCCTATAAAATTAGATTGAAGGGAGGCCCTCTAATGCCATTTGTTAATTACACATACACATAATTGAATCACATTTATTTCTTACACCTACACAAAAGATGAGAGGCCTGAGCATATATTTATCCATAAATCAATATTTATAATCTTAACCTGGATAGTTTTCAAATTCGACACTATCTAATCAAAACCAACTTTCTAATATGTCAAAAGCATTTAATAAACTAAACATAATTATCTATAATTCAGATATGAAAAAAATGAGCATCCTGTATTGACTTCATTGGAGTTCATGTAATTTCAACATTCTCAGGTTCTTCAAATAATATAAACATCAGAATTCAAAACAAAGCATGATTCAAATAAAGCAAAAATGGCTCCAATCTATTCAATAAATAGCCTCAACATCAGATTAAATTTAGAAATGTTAAGAGTCGGAAAGAGAACCTGAATTTTTCGATAGAGGGTCAAACTCAGAAACCATCTACCTGCGAATACGAAATATATGTGGTTAAATGCCAAGACACAACACAATGTATTCAACCGTAAATTATTCATTGATACCAAATAAGTTCAAAGCTGACTTTCATACGAAAAGTTCTCTGCTGTTTGCAAAATAAAAAGCTCAAAAAAAGAGGGAATGAAAACCTCCAAAGAGAATCAATCAAAGCAAGCAATAAAACTAGATATAAAGATATGACCATTCATTATTCTTTTACAGCTCGTTATGATTCTGCTTTAGAAAGCTTCTGAAGTTAAAAGTAACAAAATTTTAGGAAAAACATATGTGTTGATCAGTCATGAACAGTAGTAATTTATTTAATAACATGGTAAAGCTTCTGAAGTTTATTTAAGCAATAAATTGCATTTCGGGATGCCTTTATGAGTAAATAGGGCCACACAATCAGAATAATAGTTATAATTACCTTATTTACAAATGACGGTCAAGAAACTTTCAGTATACAGATCAACAGTAATGCAAACCTCCAAAAATCTGAACCCTTGTTTCTTAGCACAAGCATAAACAGCAGTAGATTTCCCACTCTACGTATAAGTCATTCATTTTTAATATCATTATTGACCATATATTGGCACAAATCTATATATATCAACAATTTTAGACCTTAACTAGTTGCGTTGTTTTTTTCCAATAAAAGAAATCATGCTTAAAAAAAGAAAACCTGAAAATGGTAGAGCATAGAAATCATCACAAAGAGATTCCCTTTCATAGAAAGATTATCAAATCACGATTAGGAAATTTCACTCGATACAAAGAATATGAAACTTTCTAAATTGGTCTCCTATTAACTTCCCGTCAGTTGGTCTCCTAATCATGCAACTAATAGCTCCTATTACCTTCAAAAAACACAATATAACAACTTATAAAGCAATTCATCTTTTTTGGTGATTCTAAATAGAGTTCGAGGTCAAAAACCTGTGCAATTGGATTAATCTCGTAGCATCATTTAAGTCCAGCTTCATTGTGAGGAATTGCATAGCTACATTTCAAATCAATAAAAAGTTAAAAACTACTGTCATCTTTACCATGATGAACATGAGTTATCGAATCGACAGATTTCAGTGAAATTTTTTACCTGTATCCAACAAAATCGGGAGATGAATAAGTTGAAATGTAGTTTGCAAAGCTGTCGACCAAA